>JAOVYU010000063.1:14589474-14602410 GCA_025674565.1 Synodontis membranacea | reverse complement strand
CACACACACACACACACACACATTTTCTCATACACTAATTAGCTTGATCCTATGCCCTGATTGACCCATAAGAGGTGAACATATGCAGATAACATCTTGGCCTCTTTAAAGCTACAGCTGAGCCATGTAATCTTCAGTGGATCATTAGGAGTGCTAATAGAGCCTTTGATAACCAAGGTTAATCATCAGAGTTGGTCTGGTGTGCATCATTAGCAAAGCTTCCATCCATCATTCACTTCCTCAGTACCATTTCACCACCAGATGCCAACCTGTTACTGCCACACTGTCACTTTTCTCACAGTCTCATGGTCGTCTCTTCTCCTGTTTCGCACCAATGCCATTCATTCATTCATTCATTCATTCTCATATTATTTTTATACTCTGCCTACCCATGTATGATTTATTAGTAGTATTTTTTATCATTAATACTTTCAGCATCTCCTACCTGAAAAGATCTTGCCGGTGCTGCCAGCAATGGAGAGCAGATACTGCACCAGGTGCTGGCAGTTGGTGGTCTTGCCACTGCCACTTTTGCCAAGCAGAACAATGGATTGGTCCTGCCGCGTGGTCAGAAGGTTCCGGTAGGCCGACTGAGCCACGGCATAGATATGAGGTGCCGTGTCCTCACGCCTGCAGCCTTTAAACATGTGCATCACCTGAAAAATTAGGGATGGGGTGATGAGATCTTTTTAAACCTATAAAGTGTGTATATATAATTTTTAGAGGAACAACCTTTAAAAGAAAAGCCCTTTTAAGTATAATTTCCTTAATTCATGTTGACAATAACAACTTACAATGTAAACTGTTTTATGACCATAAAGATGATTTTCCTCAGTAATAAAAACAACTCCGGGAGAAACCTGACAGTTTCTTTCAGCTATTATGAACTAAGGTTTCATAGGGTGCTTTCACATATGAGGATTTAGTACATTTGAATTGAATCCTGGTGCATTTTTATCCACTCAGTCTGCTTCATTTAGGAAGGTGACAACACAGCAATTGGATCCACAACCATCTGATCTCTCATTTTGTCTCAGTTTGGCTCCAATCTAAGCCTAGTGTGTTTCAACTGCACTGAGAAAGCCATAAATCAACCAAACTTCAGGAAGTGAACCAATCATGGCGTGTACTTTGGGTTGCATGCAGCTGTTTTTGGTATTTCTAAGCTGCTAAACCGAGCCACGGGGCACACAGACAGAGCAGGGGAGTGGAATAAAAACGGTGGATACATACACGCAAATATTTTGGGTTTTATTTATATAATTATCTAGTAAATTTTTGAGTGCTTGCTCAATGTTCTCCACTGTCCACTGGAAGGTCTGTAATGTCCTTAGCCTGGTAAGGACATCTAATCCTAAATAACAAGGCAACTGTTTCTGTGTAACTGAGGATCCTTAACTACCTGAAGAGGAGATACTGTGCTTCAGATGAGTTGTTTGTGTAACCTAAAAGGAAACTGACTGTGGTGTCAAATAACTACAGCAACAAAAAAAAAACTATTATAACACAGAATGCTTATGCATTTTATCATCTATGCATGTATTAATTTTTTTATTGACATTATTATAAATTAAGAGGCTCTGCCTTTTGCGCTCACATCCCAGTGAGCAAAAGTACAGAAACATCTAAAGGCGATTTTTGGGTGTCCAAAATTATAGTCCACGTATATTTTTGTTGGAGACTAAAACCCCAAAGCTACAAAGTTACACCAAAAAGCCAATCATCATAAAAGCCTAGACCACACAGCAATAACTTTTTATTATTTTTCCACAGCCTGCTTGGTAATAAAATGCCAAGACCAAAAAGTATGCACATAACTTTGGATTTCTCTATGGAAGCAAAGTAACGGAGTCAAAACAGCTATTAATCTGAGAAGTATGCAGGCATCAAGTCTGACTTCATAGTGCCAAAGGGTTCGAATTTCTACACTGCCAATGAATCAGCTTGATCAATAAAGCAGAAAATACTGCAGCCTTCAGTAAGTAAACAAACGTACATTTTATAATAAAAATGAGTAGATCCTTCATTAAATTTAGCTGAACGTTGTTCCCATAAGCCACTTAAAGCAGCTGATCCATTTTGCATTGTGTTTAAAAATATATTGTCTTAAACATGCAGTATTACGCATTTTAAGTTCTCGATGCAGAAAGCTGAGCCATTTGAAAGGAGATATAAAATATCCCAAGAAGAATTCCGAGTAGGAGGACATCTGTGTATTGTTTTTACCTTCTCAGAGTACATGGAAGGAGCACTGATGGGGTTGATGACCACCATGCTGGGCCCAGTGTAAGTGTGGATGAGGTTTCCTCCGTAGCGCTGCCGAAGACAGTGCATCACACTCGATTCGTTCAGGTAGAGCAGAGTCGCCAAGTCCTCAGAGCGGTCAAAGGATGGAGGGTTCGCCTGGGAGAGGAAAGGCCAACGATGAACAGAGAGGCAGAGGCTGGAGTGAGACTAGTGACTGAGTGCACGTTTGACACCTTATGAAAAAAATGCTGTCTATTAATGTTTAAGAAATCAGGAAGACATCAAGTCACGTAGGGGTTAGAATCAAATGTTTGTATAGAACGCTGCCCACACACATCCTTCATTGTCCTACATATGACATGCATCATCCGGTCGGCTGCAAAGAACATTCAATTTTCCCTAACGACACTTCCATCTCACCTAGCTGTTTTAAGCTGTCAAAGCTGCATTAATTCAAACTGCTGTCCTCTCTCAAATCAAATCAGACAGATGGGTTAGACTTTGAATTCAAAATCAACTTTCAGATTATAAAAGTATAGTATGACCCTCGGCACAGTTGACCCTCGGCACTTCGCGCTTCGAATTTCGCGGCTTCACTCTATCGCGGTTTTTTCCAATTCAGTATATTCATTAAAAAGTTGATCAAGACAGTGAAAATGATACAGCGTGCGCTCGGTTGTCTGAGTCAATTATACACTCCTGTATTAAAATTAAAATGACTGTACGTATGGACTGTAGGCCCATGTGTAAATGATGCGTGCATTGTGGTTCTGGAATGCACTTGATGGAGCGATGGAACCCTACAAAAGCCTCCTCACACATATGAAAAGACAGCACCAGCAACTGCCCATCACAATTATCTTCAGCCGCACATCATCATCCAACAAGTTGCACTATTTGCATAGGTTAGTGGTTGTGTATAAGAACTGTGTGTGTAATTAAATGTATAATAATAATATGATATTTGTAACATTTTATATGTCTTATTTTCTCTTATTTTGTCTAATATATTGGGTAATACGAGTGTAATGGTGACCAAAGGGTGTTATTTCATGTCTAGAGGGCACTAATAATGTTGAAAACCGTATTCAGAAGGTCGTAAACAGGTTTTCTACGCTCTAACTTTGAAAATATTTGATATATAAATAAAGAATCCTACTTCGTGGAAATTCACTTATCGCCGTAGAGTCTGGAACGGATTAACCGCGATAAACGAGGGTCGACTGTAACACTGGCAGGCTGAAAGTGATATTTAACTTTCAGCGCACTTTTTCCTATTTAAGACAGATGAGCTAATGTTAATATTTCAAAACAATCTGAGTGTGTGTGAAGGTGTGAGTGTGTGTTCCTCAAGTATAGAAACTCCGGCACAGCCCGAGTTGTAAAAGGGACAAAGAATGCTGCCCAGCACGATTCCTCTATTCAAACACACAGAGAAAACTGCTCATAGCTGACCTTCTCCACATCATCCTCGTCCACTTCCAGTACTGTCCCATCATGCTCCAGTTTGATCTTCACCTTGCCCTCTGGAAGGCTGCCTGGCTCTGTCTTCAGCAAAATGGCTACAGTGACATGGGGGGAAAAAAAACAACCACAGTCTTAGCTTTTTGCATAGCCGATACAGCTTGCATTCGAAAAATGTTCTTAAGGCTGATATGAAACACTTACTGTAAAAAGAGCATTTTGCTACACAGGTCTGGTGTGCAGTACTGAAACTTACCCAAAGAGAAGCCATCCTTGTGGACCAGCCACACTTTCTCGGAGCCGTACCATGCCTGCTCTGCAGCTATCTGCTCCTCTGTCTTCACCTGTACAGGAAAATACACCCATCTCACTCAACCATGATACTTTATACAGACTCAGGAGCAAACTCACTCAAAAGTACACCGTGCACGGTGCATGCATTGGAGAATGTCTAACACGGGAGCTTTGACAGAAGCTGACTTTTGGTGCTGTTTAAAAAAGATTAGCTCAGCATGAAAGGCCAACTTCTATGCTGTAGGGGTGTATGATGGGTAACCAGAGGTGCTTTAAAATAAAGGGTACGCATAAACTGGGAGTTCTGATGAACAGCAGGATCAGTTTACATCAGAAAGCGGGGTGTTAAAGTGCTGACTGTTCAGACACAACTTCAGCTGCAGTGTTAGTCACTGCTACAGTTTTCCCTTGATTTTACTAATAGGATGTTGGAAAAAATTCACATCAGAACATCACATATCAAAAATAAATAAATAAATAAATAAATGGTATAAAAGTTTATTCATATTCACGATTCATTTTGAACCCTCGTGTAAATATTTACAGGAGCAAATGTCAAACTCGAACTGATCTATGACTAATATCCTGCAATTCTCACTCAGAGCAAAAGCAAACAGGCAAAACAACACACCCAGATGGACAGTAACACGAGGCCCAAATCAGCCAACGATGTCAAAAAATATACACAAATGTTTTTTTTTTTATTGTTTGTCACCTTTGAGAACATTTGTAGATTACTGTTTTAATGCATCACTGACACTGCTGGGGTAGTGTTGTTGTTTAGGGTAGGTGTGAGATGACACAGCACTCCAAACAAAGGGCACACATGGCACTCTTGACATGGAAAGTCAAGGGGCAAGAGCAAGAGCTGTATCACACACACACACGCACACACACACAGAGCAGACCGCAGACCTTAGGCTGGGCGGCAGCAGCGTGGGCCGCCTGTAGGACAGCCACAGGATCCTCTTCCACCTGTCCCTGTGACACGGCAGCCGACCAGAAGGAGGCAAATTCACCGTTACACACCATCACACACTTTGCTTTCACATTCCTATTTGTTACTCTGTTAGACCAAGACATTGCATTACTGCATATACTATACAACTGAAATTGCACAGAGCGCTGGAAAGGAGAGAAGATGGAAGGAATTATGTCAGAGCACACAGTATAACACTTAAGCTGTAATTAGGAAATTATTATTGCATTCCACTTCTGAAAACTAGTTCTGCATTTAAAAAAAAAAGGGGGAAAAAAAAGCACATTTATATTCTGATTTCCAAACAGCATTGTCTAAAGGGAACAATTAAGAAGGTTGACATTATTGTTAATACCACTTGCTGCCTACAGCTTATCTAATTGAGTGAAACGGCTTTCCAGTGTACGACTCCGTGCTGGTGAGATGAAGTAATACATAGTGGTATGAACATTATAAACGTGAAGGTGAAATGTGACAACAGCAGGTGGTCTTCATAAATAGCAACGCTCTGCAAAGCACTTGCAAATGCCAACCACCTAATATCAGACCATTTGATTAAAACATGTTAACTGCTAACTGCTGTTATTCTTCATGCTAAAGAAGCCCTTGTTTAGTCACCATGCAATGGCTAGGGTTACCAACACAAGAATGGATACGATGGATGTTAAATGTGTATCTAAAGTCATACAGGGGATTGTATCACACAGAGAGAGTTAACCTGGGGTCTGCTTATTAAAATAAACAGTCAATGCAAGCATTAATTGACAAAAAAAGGAAAAAGAATAGGCATAGGGAAAATGGAGAAGGCATGGAACGGAGGCTTACACTGAAGCAGACCACGCGAGAACACACGGTGGCGAGGCTGAGAGATGAGGTCGATTTCTCAGGCTGACCCTGGACCTGAGTGGATGTGGACACTGATGCACTTTGCACGGGCTCCAGCTAAAGTAGCCAACCAATCACCGACATCAAGCACCGTAGCCAAGACAGCAGTGGACGAGAAACAAAGGGCAGATGAGAAAACAGGAACAGGTAAGGAGAGTACAATGGACAGACAAATGGAGATGAACATGAAAGAACTCGGAGATGCAAACGTTACGCCAGGTAGGCAATGGAGTGAGACAGAGAAGCATGCAGATGAGTCTGATGCATAGTAATCTGAACGTGAGAGTTGAGTGAGTGGAGCGAAGTGGACAAAGAGAATTAAGGGTCATCAGTGTAAGTTCACTAGTAAGGAGGCAGAATTCAGGTGTAGAAGGATTTTCAACCGATACCACCATTAGAGTTATAGGAATAATAGGCTAGCTGTAGATAGGGTTGGGCAATATAATATTAATTTTAATGAGAAATGAGACGAAAAAAAAAGGTTAGAAAATAATAAATGAATAAATAAGAAAATAAGAATTTGAATATTTCAAATTGTAAAATTCTTTTAGAAATCGTTGAGATATATTGGAATTATATTGTTTTCAGTTTTTCTTCTTGTTTGAGATATATTGGAATTACAGTCGTCCCTCGCCACTTCACGCTTTGACTTTCGCGGCTTCGAGGTTTTTTCAAATACAGTATATTCATTAAAAAGTTGATCAAGACAGTGAAAATGGTACAGTGCACGCTCGGTTGTCTGAGTCAGTTATACTGACGTACGTCGCTCCGGATAAGAGCGTCACCTAATGCCGAAAATATAAATGTAAATGTAAATGATGTGTGCATTGCGGTTCCAGAATGCACTTGATGGAGCAATGGAACCCTACAAAAGCCTCCTCACGCATATGAAAAGACAGCGTCAGCAACACGACGTCAGCATCACAATGTTCTTCAGCTGCGCATCATCATTGAACAAGTTGCACTATTTTCATAGGTTAGTGGTTGTGTGTAAGAACTGTGTGTGTAATTAAATGTACAATAATAATATTTGACTGATATTATACTGATATTTGTAACGTCTATGTCTTATTTCCTCTTATTTTGTCTAATACATTGGGTAATACGAGTGTAATGGTGACCAAAGGGTGTTATTTCATGTCTAGAGGGCTCAAATAATGTTAAAAACCATATTTAGAAGGTCGTAAACAGGTATTCTCTGCTCTGACTACGAAAATATTCGATATATAAATAAAGAATCCTACTTCGCGGAAATTCACTTATCGCAGTAGAGTCTGGAACGGATAAACTGCGATAAACGAGGGTTGACTGTATATTGTGGTTCAGTTAAACTTCTTGGTTTATTTAATTTATTATTATTATTAATTTTTTTAATGAATTTTTTAACACTACTGTTTTGCTGATGAAATGATATATTTGTTATATCACCCACCCCTAATGTAAAAGTGGAAAAATACTGTAGGGGTTGAAATTTTAGATTTTAGGAGGGCAAGAAAACAGAAAAGTTTTAGTGGGAGAAAACGTGGACTGAAAATAAAAAGAAATTAGAAGCAACACTAAGGGAGAGGGTGGAAAAATCCGACAATAATTACAGACGCAAAGAAGATCTGCTCCAATCGTCTCTGAGCTGCTTCGGAAGGACTCGGTGGAGGGCTCTCCTACAAGTCAGACCACCGAAGAAAGGAAACGGAGCTGTGAATGTTGCATGGCTACAGTGTGTGACCGCACGGTTCGTTAGACCTCTTTGAGTAGATTAATGCAACAGAGCCCACCACAGGGACGGCAGACATGGGTTAGTTGGGTCTATTCTAATGCTTTTCATTCCTGCAATGAGCATCAAATGCACACCGAACTGCTGTGAATTTGAGCATACACTTTGATCAAACACACACACACGCAAACAAACAAACAAACACACCTTTTGGGTCATAGGAGAATGAAAGACTTTAGATATGCTGCCACGACAAGGGTTCCCGGTTTGGGTTGAGGACATGATACGTGATACTGTCTTCACCTTTGAACATGATGCATATGCACACATAGTACATAAAAAAAACACTCGCATACACAGTATGTGAATACAGTCAGTGTGTTTCCATATGTTCCAACATGCAATGCTTCAGTCGAAGTTAAATAATTCACTGCAAAACTATAAAAGTCTTCATACGGATCACGCCCAACACATGAACTGTGTGAACTGGGCTGATTTCCTCTCTATTTCCTCCCTCATGTACAAAATGTGTAAGCACCATAAACTGCCTTGTTAGGCACACACTCCATCTTTTCCAATAGATTCAGAGGCCTGAACATGACAACAGAGCCACAAAGCCTTAAAGGTTCTACCTCGCCGGCTAGGAAGAACTAACTGTTGTTAGTCCAAGCAGGAGACTTCTTTTAAAAATGAGCCGACTCCAAATTATATGGTCCAAATAAAACCTAACAGTCGTACCACGCACAGTACAAACAGAATTTTAATACAAATCCTGACTGCTGGTGTGCCAACTACTTTATAATAAGCAGCTCTCTTTTTACTGACTAAAGGAATCGATGATGAAATAGATTCCTGTTTTCTATTATATCACATTACAAAACTATTTCAAACATTTGACCTGACTCTGACCTTGACTTAATTTGTATTTGTATAATGATACAAATTGAACCACTGGTTCTATTCCACTTTCCAACGTTCTAGTCAAATGGTCACATGCAGAACCTGAAAACATGTGATACCCATTTCAAATTCATTCTAGCAAATAACCATTCTCCCATCTTTTGGGAAAACAATTTTCTCTTGTTGTACAAAGTAAGTGATGTTAGAACCACTAAAGTCACAAATCACATGTTAATGCATGTTATATCTTCAAAACTTTGTACAAACATGCTAGTTTAGTTGCCTGAATTCTCACACGCAGTCCAACGATGATAAAGTGCTTCATGCAAGAGAAGTGCAATCAGTACCTTTAGGCTCTCTGGAGCCAGCTGTTTAGGGGTTGGTGTTAACTCGGGCGAAGCGGCTAACGGTTCAGGACAAGACTTAACAGTGGATTTGACAGGAGTACAAACTGGAGGTACTTTGGAAGTTACAGGTGCTGGACTGGGCACAATGGATGCAGGTTTAGAATCTGGAATAGATGCTGGTGGTGTAGAAACTGTAGGGGTTTTCAGGACTTCAGTAGCTTTGGGAATAAAACCAGCCAGAGGAACCATGGGGGAAGGCTTTGGCACAGGTACTCTCTTGGGAGCTGGGATAAATCCAGCTGGTGGGGTGATGGGGGACTTTACGGGAGCGGAAGTAGCAGGAGAGGTAGGAGGAGAAGATGCCAAAGTCTTTTCCTCTGACTTTGAATGTGTACTCTGATCGGTTTCTGGTTTCTGTACACTCTCCCCTGTTGCTACTGAGCTTTCTTTGTCCACAGTTTTTTCCTCTTGCTTGTGCTCTTGTTTTTCTGCAGACACCCCCTTAGAGGGACGAGGTCGCAGATCCCGGGTCCTGCCTCGGCTCATCAGGCTGGCTAGTCCTGTGGATATGTCATCTTTCTCCTCCTTCTTTATGAAGTCATGTTTAAAAGAGAACAATGGCATCTTTGTGACCTTGGGCACAGATGCTGGTATAGGTTTGGGTGTTTCAGGGGCAGATTTTGGAGGCTCAGTGGAAGTCTGACGAAGAGTTGTGCTCGTAGAAGCAGCAGTGTCCACATTTCCAGGTTCTACCCTCCTCACCACTCTCTTTACCACCTTCATAACTTTATTGTGAGTTACACCTTTCGGGTCCTCTGTCATCTCTGGCTGGCAGGCACTGACTGTGGTTGTGGTGTTGCTAACTGAAAGGCCATTAGACTTGCTATCTCCATTCAGGACAGGCTCATGGCTTATGAAGCATTCTTGAATGTTGGATGGTTCTTTGTTCTTGATGATAGAAAACCTGTTCCTCGTGGGTGAAGGGCTCTTGAATCGTTCCCTGAGCTGGGGCTGGGACTGTGCAGTAGGATCTTGAGCAGGATGTGGGCTTTTGGTACGCAGCAGGACTTTAGCAGGTTCCAGACAGGGTACTGACTGGGAGCGACTACTGAGACAGCCATTACTATCTGACTACTCAGTCAGATGGCATTGGGTGGGAAACGGGGGTCAAAGGACAAATATTAATGATACATTCAGGAGAAGTCATACACTACTTATAATAATACAGTTATAAGAAACCAAAAATACTTCTGAAAATGTATTGTACCTTAAACCTTGAATGGCACATAATCTAAAATAACACTAAGAGGTTCATCAAGTTAAAGAGCCAGTATTGTGCTCCAGTTCCTGTTCATGCATTACTGAACTGCCTTATTTGCTGTGCCACCACTGGGGTCAATGATACAAGAAATAAAAGTGAAGCAGGTCACTGATACTGACACACTGCCCTATACTGACCCTGGGTCTCAAGTCAGACTATTCAGATAAGATATACAGCTTAGAATGGCATGCAGATCTAAGTCTAGGACTTCCATTTCCATACCTTTCCTTGTTAGACTCATTTGGCTTGTACTCATAAAAAGCAGTTCAGTAGACCTCATTCACTGCCAAAACTCAGCTGAATAAATCATGACTGAGATGGCATATCTGCAGAATAGAACTTACTAGCTAACCAGACCAATTACAAGCACCATTTAACATGGTTTACATGACGGTCTCCCTGAGGACTTTGTGGAATCTGTGATAAACAAGTTTAATCCTTGTGCAGCTTATTCATGCACTTTATGGCTCTGAATGTAGCTTTCTATGCTGCAGCTTGACACACTTAACCATAAGAGAAATAAGCAGCCTGTTGGACTACAAAGACTCAGTAAATCATCTTCTTGTTGTGCTGACTGTACTCCAGTAAGGCAAGAGCATTATTCCTGGATCTCAAAAGCAGGTAATTTCAGTGACTCAACCCGGTGAACACAATATACAGTTATGAAGTTACGATAATGGTTCTAAGTAAAATGGATTGTGCAACATGGAGTAATATAAAACAAGACAGACTGTACAAGAATATTTCATCTTCAACAATAACCAGTAAAATTTGCTTCCTATCAGTAAATAAGGATGGTTTTTCACAGCACTTACACTCTCTTTCAAACTCTTAGGGGTTGCCTTGGTCTCTTCTTTAACCTGAAGAGGGTTCACGGGAGAAAGTAATTATGATGTGCACTTTAAACCAATTACAAAGTGGCTGAGCCAGGTCGTGCTTCAGATTACATACTGTACACACACCACACACTCATGCATGACATACTAAAATTATTAGTAATTGGAGTAATAAGTCACACAGAATGACCCAATTCAACATTAATCTTGTTATATTTAAACCACCAGCATCCTTTAACTGAAGTGGTTAGGCAGGCAACAGCTCTTCTAACTAAAGTACCATGGCAACACACCAGTAGACTTACAATTCGCCCTAGAATATGATCTGTTGCAGTGTACTTGTCATTTTCACACAGTGATTCATATTTCCCAAGCATACACACATCACACACCAACTTAGCCATGCAGTTGAATGACTGATGACTACTAGGAGAGTTATCCCCATTGGTGTTTTATTGTAGCCGTGATGCATGCAGAAATTCCAAAGCTTGGACGACGACAGTGCAGGGAATGGAGAATTGAGAATGAAACACCACTTTCCTTTTGCTCCCAGAAGGAAAAGCGGGACGAGAAAGCCATGGCGGTGATGTTGCGGTCATGGGCTGAGCCGGATAAAGAGGAGCAGGGGATGAATGGAAGGGAGAGCTGAGACGTGACAGCCAGTTAAGATTCTGAGCACAACAGATTCTGCTTTTGGAGATGTCAACCTTGGACCAAGCTTCAAGTAAGAGCGTCTGTACAGCACTGGAGGAAAGAAGAGATATTGAATCTACGGTGTTAGGTACGGTTTAGAGTGTGAGAGAAGTCAAAGAGAACCATGACATTAGGTAAGGAATAACACATTATAGGGTGTGCAACGAAACAATGATGATCAACAACAGGGTGGCGTAATGCTACAGTATAACTGACATAAAATAACTTTTTTTCCTATCACAGAAGTGTTTTAATTCCTCTTACTTCACAGCCAATTGCAAACGATTAAAGAACGTAATACTTCTCATCTGAAAGAAAAACTGCAGCTTGTTACTGAGAAACCACGTGCAAACTTTTCTCTCCTGAATGCTCTCGCATAGTGAGAAACTTAAAACATCAAGCAATAACTATACCTCTTACTTTTACAAAGACACTCCTTGTGTTACGTTAAATAAACATTTGTTCAAAGAAAACTTCACCATTACAACAATTCGATGTTTTGCTTTGCTCAATAACAACGCTTAAAATCTGTTTATTAGCTTAGATTATGCATAGTATTCTACAGTATATACAAGTGACTCTCAATTAGCTGTTGCTATAGAAACATAGCATCTTAGAACAAACACACTAATATAAACCTGGGATTTCCTCTTTAGCTGCCACCTCGGTCAGAGCTACTGTTGTAGAACGCTAACCAACACCTATTGACCATTAGCGGTCAGCAGTAACCAGTGTTGGGAGTAACGCGTTACAAAAGTAATGAATTACTGTAATGCATTACTTTTTGCTGTAACGCAGTAATGTAATGCATTACGGAATAAAAACTGGTAATATTTTACTCGGTACAAATGTCAGTAACGCGCGTTACAATGCATTTTTAACCCGGAATGAAGTGATGGTTTTTTTTTTTTCTTCATACAAATTCGCCAAAATCACCACGAGATCAGCAGAGGAAAGAGAAACGTCCGCGCAAAATGTTTCACTTCTTGTTAGAGCTGTAATACTTGGATCCTTTTTAGGATTTGGCTCCCTCTGAGTCACTCACTAAACTGATCCGGGTGCGTGAGCCACCCGCTACCCGCTCTCTGAGCGATTCAGATTCGGCTGCATGTTTCCGGCTGTAAAGTAAGTTAACCGGTGGATTCACTCGACTCTGGTATGAGCTACAGGAGCGCTAACCCGTCTGTGAGCGATTCAGATTCGGCTGCAGGGCTATTTTCGGCTCTGACTGACACAAGGAGTCCACTAGGAGGATTCAA
>JAOVYU010000063.1:14567186-14580696 GCA_025674565.1 Synodontis membranacea | reverse complement strand
AGCATCCAGCATCCAGCTGAGTTTCTGTGATTGCTTCTGCTGTTACACAGTTCCTAACTGCACAGCTGTTAATATTTTTTCTCTCCTATTCTCCTTAAAACCTAAAATGGCAGAAATACTTGTTTTGCTGTCATCTCAGTTCTGGATGATTAAAAAGTGTATTATGATTATTATTTATTTTATTTTTTTTTGCAAAATTACAAGCAGGTAAAAAAAAAAATCAGCATCACATAAGATGCTTGCAGAGAAAGAGTCTGCATAAGACAGAGAAATGGGATCTTACGTAGCCAGTACGAATCCAGCTAAACAATAAGATATAGAATATATACCATTCACTGTATAAAGAAATGGACAGTGCATCATTTCTAAAAAAGTGAAGCCACGAGTCTAGCGAATGGAAGCATGGGGTACATCATTTCCTGCTGAGAGAAAATTCCGCATTGCCAGGTCCCTGTTATTTAGGCGTTAAGGAGATGCATTAGAGGTCAAGTCCTTATGTGCAATGGTGCAATAATAAATAATGATAATTAATAAATTGGATGAATACGCAACACAGTCGATTCATAAGCTGGCAAAACGTTTGAATGTCAATCATTCTGCTGTTCTAATGCATCTGAAGGCAAAGGGAAAGATTCTAAAAGCTGGTAGGTGGGTCCCACATGAACTTTCAGAGAGAAATATCACTCAGCGGCCCAACACCTGCATTACAGGTGCGTTACACCTCTATTACGAGCTGCTCGATCCTGGAGAAACTGTCCAACGCTGAACGTTACAGTGATCAACTGATCAAAAGTGAAAATGATCAATGAACTACGATCGTTCAGCGGCCATTCACGAAAAAAAATCATCCATCATGTCAACACAATTGCAAAAGTGATGAAAGACACAATTTTAAGCCTTGGATGGGAAGTTTACCACATCCAGCCTACTCACCGGATATAGCACCATCGGATTTCCACTCGTTTAGGTCACTGCAGCTTACACTCTCTGACCAACATTTAAAGAAAAAGTCGAGTACATGCGAAATTGCATAAATTAATTAATTTCTTCAATAACCTAATCCTTCTTTTGCAACGATGTTCATTCTTTGCCAAATGAATGGGAAAAATCATAGAATCTAACGGCGAATACTCTGAAGAAAGTTTGTTCAAAAAAGGTCATTAACTTATGCACCACCCTGATAAATCAGCAAATAAGCTCTTTCCCATTTTAGATCTGCTTTTGTGTGTGTTTTAGTGCCATTACAGCTGTGCTACTCCTGCCTACAGTGACATCACATATATTCCCACATTACTGTGCCCTCTGCTGTCTTAATAACTATTACAGTTATAAAACACTCAGGGATGAATTGCAGTTCATTTTTATTTCTATCTATTCGAATCATAAATTTGCTTCATGCACAATTTATCAACACGCAATGTACTCTTACATGCCTAGATATAATCCTGAGCCTATCCTCATAGCCAACACGTTATCACTGCTATTATTAGTACTGCCGCAGTCAAGCTTTCTGAAAATGTGGAACAACATACAGGTCCACAGTTCGATCCTGGGCTCGGGTTACTGCATGTTTCACATGCTTCACATGTCCACTAACCCTGGGGTTTCCTCTAGGTTCACCAGTTTCCTCCCATCTCCCAAAACCATGCCAGGAGGTGCGCTGATGACACTAAATTGCTCATAGGAGAGAATGTGTGTGTGTGTGCGCGTGTGTGTGGTGTGCATGCGTGTTTGTGCGTGTGCATGGAGCCCTGAAACGAACTGCGTGACTCTGCCTCGTGCCCGGCGTTCCCAGGATATAAGAGTAACTGAAGATGAATGAATAATTTATTAATGACGTCTATGGCAAGCATGTGAAACACATGACTGAGAAGGAGTGGAGACAAGCCAGGGCAGAGGTAAAAGGTGCGAGGCTGCATTATACAGCTTCTGATGCACTCGGTCATTCTTAATATGTAAGATGCTCAAGAGAGAGCGGAGCATGCACGAACATTCACATCCTTCTCATCATGTCTGGAAAAGCTGCACATTCCCAAAACTTGGGTAGATAACCCTGAAGCAAATCTGCACCGAGGTATTTGTTTTAAGGTGATTCATAAAGACATCAGCGTGGCTAATGTGCGAGCGTGTTGGGGCTGTGAGCCAGCTTGTCTCGTCTTGAAAGCAGCAACACACTTCTTCATGGTCAGTCACAGATGAATGGCAATGCTTGAGGGGTCAGTGGCAGGGGCAGGGGTAGAACACACACGCACACACACAAAAACACACACACCATTTCCGTGCTTTATAGTATTAGGCAAATTAGTTAACAATGTCCAAAAGATGATTTGCTATTACGTTTTGAAACGCAATAGCACTGGAGAACAACAGTACCTCATTCGACAGAGCCGCATCGAATGATTCAGATTCTTAAATAAATAAATAACCATTTAATTTGATCAATTCTACATTTTATTTAAATAATTAAGGAATTGTATAATCCTTTTGAGACAGGATGCCATGAATTTTCCAGCTATCTTTTCCAGTCAGATTTGCAACCTTCTGATTCTGAAGACTGTGGACAGAGAAGTGCACAAAAGTCACGCCACTGTAGCTCTCAGATGAGACTGGACTTGACTCTAGTTTATAGAAAGCTCGCCTTTAGTAAGGCGAGTCTCGAGGACCCGTTTTCTTTCCCTCCTTGCTTTCTTCCGACTTCTCCAAAGGACGGACAACCTTTTTTTATTTATTTTTTTTTTGATATTTCCATGCTGGATTTAGAAACATACACGATGGGCTAGCTCTGTGAACGATGTGTTTTCAACTACTGCTTAAACCTTGTGGTAAAGACACTTATCATTTGTGTGGTGCATTTACTCTGTCTGTGAGTGAAGCCCAAAATCATAGTAGGTGCCCTACAAAAAAAAAAACACAACGGTAACATTCGCTTTCCAATTCAAGACACGCCAAAATGGCAATATGAACACAAGTCATGTCACTCGACACTGCTATGAAAATCCAGCAAAATGCTTCAGAGTAATCTGATGTCTATCCTATATGGTGTAAACGGATGACAGTTTAAGTGCAGCCTGTTTCCGCACTCGGACCCACGATCACAATCGGACCTTATTTGGGATCCGGGCTATTTCTGTCTGCACTAATCAAAATGGAATGCGAAATATGCTCAGATTTATACAGCTCGGAATATTTCAGATTCGTGTTAAAAGAGGATTTCTCTCTCTGAACACACAACGGGCTAATCAGAGTTGATTAGTGCTGTCAGAATGAGTTGCGCTACTGAAACATTATTTCATTCTTCATTTTCATGCACGTAAAGATGCATTCGAAGCAGAAGGTTGCTGCCTTGTTGCCACGCTGCCGTAATAGACAGATGTCTCATAAGACAGGAATTTTGATTGAAGCCATCTTCTCAGAACGATCCTTTCTAATGAACCTTTAGAAGAATGTACAGTGATGTGTGACGTCGGCATGACGTGTAACTAAACCATGACAGCCCGGCTAGATGCCTCACACAACCTATCAAACAAATTTTGTTGGTTACAGTCAGGAGTTATAAGATAACATAAGTTTCTCGAGCCTTTTCAAAAAAAAAAAAAAAGTGGGAAAATTCTAAGGCGAATTCACTTTTCTGTGAAGCTTGGTCCACCATCTTTTTTTTTTTTTTTTTTTTCTCCATTGCTTGATGGAGCTGCTACATAGATTTATGGGTAAAATGTAGCATCGAGTATACGTTGGTGATGCTGTCAAAAAAGAACGTTCTGGGTGAAGACTGAAGGCATTTTACAAAACAGAAACGATGAGAGTTTCGAATGGTCCTTGATGTCTTGCTGTAATGTTAGAAACCCTCCTGAGATAGCATTTTCCCAGAATATATTTTTTGACCAATTGGAACGAACAGCAATGAGCGAGTGAGGCTTTGACCTGTGTTGATTAGGCTAAATCAATCACCATGTCAAGTACATATGAGCTGCTGGCTGATACTGGAAACATGTCAGATATGTGGCGTTACATAATCAGGTCTGAACAGCGGAATGTCAGTGTCAGAGTTCTGTTTGGACACAGAGTACATCCCAGAAGCCGACATTTCTAATGAAGCTGTAATGACAAAGAATAATCCAGCCCGATTGTTTATACATATCATGACTGAATGAGCAAATTCACACACAGGAGCTTCTATTGTCATCAGTTGTAGAGCAGCATTAGACGTCTGTACCACATGAACAATCAGCATTTGAAGTGATTTGGCTGGTGCTGAAATGCCAGGCCTCTGAGCGGGCTCTGTTTTCAGTCAGGCGGTTCTGTGCCTTTGTGGTCAGAGTCAGTGCAGACACACTGCATCCTGGACATATCTCTTACAAATAGTTTAGCTTCTACAGTAAGACTAAACACAGCCCTTCATTACAGGTCCGTTTCTAACACACACATACACCCTTGACAGATAATACCTGCTTAAAGTAAGAACTGGCACTGTTCCTAATGTCTGGGGAAGATGACTTGCTCTGCAGTTTATCCCAACTTGTATGTGTGTGTTTGGTTATACAGAGCCAAAAGCATACTTTAAGGAGATATTAACCTGTCTGGAATAAATTATTTGACATTGTGGTTTTACTCTAAGCTGACTTCAGTGTGAGGGAAGTGCATGTAAAGCCTTTCCATGACTGGACGGCCTAACACACAAGTGATAAATTATTTAAGAGTAATGTAAACCCAGCGGGCTAAGCACTTCCTGTATGTACTTTTACTGCAGTCATCATCTAGAAACGAAATAAACACTTTTAATAGAGCTTCCAATCAGTTCTATTATTTTCTGGAATTCAAGTCACACCGGAGTTATACCGGACACAATAAGTCATGCCACAGAATAGAAGGGCACTTTTTTCAGAGATCCTGTAATATTGCCATTAAGAAGACCCCTCAATATTGCTGGCTTTGGTTGTTTACACTGGAACCAAAGGCATGACGTCTTAGCGTCGTCATCTAGTGTGACATACTGAAGACTGGCTTGACATTGACATCGCTTTTAAAACAATAACGTTGTGTGAACTGAGCGTCGAAGCACTTTTGCTAGCTGTGCACTTTTAACCGCTCTTCAAATGCAAGCAAAGTTTCTGAATATTGTGTTTGCGCAATCTGAAACACATCAGAGGAGAAATTATAGAGTGGACCTCAGACGCTGTAGATGGAGATGACTGAATGCAGGCTGGAAAGAAGAACGTCAGTGTCAGAAAATGTCAGTCCCCTTTTATACAAACATCAATTCTGGCTCTGTTACTACCAACCGTTCCGGCTCAGAGGCAGAACAAGACAGACCCCCCGTTTGGACCTTTTACACAGAGAAGGAGGAATAAAGACATAACATTCCTGACTTGAACAGGCTGTGTATGAGGTCCTTGCACACATTAGTTGGGGTGGGGACAGTGGAGGCTAATGACAATACTTAGAACAAATTCCCAAGTATCCCCACAATGCATCTCACAATAACAAATAAATAAAATGAAATTGGTTAAGAAGGCAACAGTTGAAGCAACTTAGACATTTTCTATCTGATGGCACCCACGATTTCATTTCTTTTTATTTTTCCAGGACAATATGGCAAAAGCAATCTAAATATTATACAGTATTTCAGCTTATAAAGAATTCTTCAGGCACATAAACACCACAAAGGCGCAGACAAACCACAAGCCCGCAGTCCCTCTTGTATCGTTCCTCTGACAAAGACATCAGCGGTCAATATCTCAGTGAGGCACCTCAGTGAGTCACTCTAAAGAAAAATGCTTGAACAGGGATCTTCCTTAGCGTTTACAGACATGCCCTGCTCTAATCCTGCAGCGTGATAAAGATGCTTCTCACTCAGCGTGAGCCTTTGGTCACCGATTCATTTATAATCCATGCATCATTCATTGTCACTTTAATGGCTCTGTGCCTCAGTAAAGCTTTGTTCACTACAACCATTCACTCAACTACAAACACGCTGAACTGTTCTCAGTCACTCAGCAGCAAGATGACTAGGCTGAATGAGCAGGGTTTAAACAGGGAACACCATAAACTAGTCAGTGCTGGGGCCCTCTCAGCCAGAGTGAAGTGTAAAGTCTGCTCTGTCCTTCACTTCCTGACAGTAATGACCTAAATTGTCCTGCCTCTGCCTCGAGGCAAACACATATCGGGTAGTTAACGGCAATTTACTCTCTCTGAATAGAGAGGCATCCTGACATCTCCATCAGAGGTGTTTATTTGCTTTTGGTCCAGAGCAGCAGAACGTGTTAGGTCGAGCCGTTTGAAACTCCTGACCAGGGCCATCACCAGGTTGAAATGTTAACGAGGTCCACGTTATAAAGATGGGATTTAAACATCACTGCACGACATGCTTACTCTACAAAATCTCCCATCTCTTCTACATTGCTTCTTAATTCTAGAAAATCCTCAAACCACTCCAGCTTTTGAATTTTTTTCTTTTTTTTTTTTCTTTTTTTTAAATAGATGAGATGATAGAATAATGAGAATAATTCAGCATAACGACACATACTCTGGTCTCGTCCGCTACATCTCCACTGCTTCAACACGGTGCCACTTTGCTCAGATGAAATGATGTGGACTACGGCCAATCACAAAACCAGGAGTCATCAGTCAATAACATTCGCTGACAGAAACAGCATGAGCCTGCCCCCAAACTGTCAAAACCACCCTCAAAACACGAGCATGGAAATTTCACTCGAGCACAGAGAGCAGCTCTAGGGAATTCACTTGGCACACGAGGACAACTATCAAAGTGAGAAGGAAAAAAATTTTTCAAGAAGTCAGTTGATCGTGATGTTATGATAAATGCATGCGCGATTCTTCTTTCTGTGCTCGTGAGTTTCACATTTGTGCTCACGAGTGGGATCTTTATACATGCGACAATGTTAAAACTGGCAATGTTTTAACATTATTCATTTTGCTATAACATATGCTACACACAAAATCTGTTGACACACAAAAGTATGTTCATTTACTATCAGTGACAGCATTGAAGCCAGTGTTCAACCAGACACAACATAACAGGAAGCTGAACTCCTAACTACACTGGATGTCCCACCAGACTGAGTTATAACAGAGCTGCTCACAGCTCACAGTATATCTCGAACTGAAGTCATGGCTGCACTCAAAGTCAACCAGAATCAGGATATATCCAAAACAGCATCCCGTGTAGGCAAATCTGAAGACGGCAGTGAGACAGAGTGGTTACGGTTCCAGGTAAGTGATCATAACCTCCACATTACCACCATCTGGCCATTGCGTAAGACCCTTGAGCCACAGTGACTCAGCTCTATTCTTGGAATTTATCCTGCCTCAATTGTAAGTCACTTAAAAAGAAGTGTCTAAATGAATTATTACACTCACCAGCCACTTTATTAGGAACACATGTACTCGTGCTAATTTTTGCAGTTATCCAATCAGCCCATCATGTGGCACAATGCGCAGGATCGTGCAGATACAGGAAAAGAGCTTCAGGTAATGCTCCCATTAAATATCAGATTGGGAAAAAGTGTGATCTCTGTGATCTGGTAGCTTTTGCCAGATGGGCTGGTTTGAGTATTTCGGAAACTGCTGATCTCCTGAAATTTTCACTACAGAGTTTATACAGAATAGTGCAAAAAAAATATCAGAACAATTCTCATTTGCTGATGAGAGAGATCAGAGGAGAATGGTTAGACTGGATCACATTGGGATCCACTCCTGTGTACATATAAAATCACACCACACTGAGGGCAAAACATGTGAGGGTAAAACATGCTCTGTCATGTATTTGCTGAGGGGGAATGCTGGAACGGCTACGTGACTTCCCTTGTCCTAAGTAATAATGGGCTGAACTATGAAGTACTGAAGAGCCTCAACTGGGTAAAAACGAGGATAACTACTGGAGCACCACAACTCCAAGATCGGTCAAAAGCAGAGGACTTCGGGCCAATGATTCACTCTTTTCCATCACAAGTTTCAGTAGTAGTTTTCCAGAACTACTTTCTTACCTACACAGAGCCTGAAGTGTCTCTCTGTAATTAATTAAAAGTCACGAGTCTGGCTACACTGTGGGAGACAGACCGTGTCCACATCTGAAGCATTTAAGATCTGATCATCAAATAGTCAAAGTGTAGGAAATTAGCCATGGTTCTGAAGCCTCAGGGAAATGCCAGGAAACAGGACACACCTATAAGTGGCTCAGCAGTGGAGAGGACTGTGTTCATCTTACTGAGTCAAAACACCACTGAAGATCCTAAGTGTGTGTGGGCCATGCATGTGTTTGTGTGTGGGTGTGGGAAGGGGTGAAAGGGAGTAAGACTTCTTCTGTACCATAACCGCACTCATTTAATCAGTCCAAACCTCAGACCACACCATTGCAACACACAATTTTCCTTTGATTCTCCTACTTATGATTTAACAGCATGCTTTCCATCATGTATACGGAACTGACACAAACTGTCCCCAAGTCAAGTTCCAACTAACACCAGAATGTGGAAAATGCACACGCCTCAAACTGTGGATCCATAACCTATTACGCTTAGGTTGAAAGTCAGAAGCATGTCATTTGTGGCAAATCTGAACACGCTGGTGCTACATGACGTCAGCAGACTCTAGCATCCTGTTTCACTGCCAGATCAGTGAGCTTTAATTAACCGGATGTTTATGGCATTTTCCCTATGCCTTAAAAACCTGTTACTTTCCAACTTGCAAAGTTTCCCTTATGAAGGTTTCTTTGCAAGATCTGAAATGAGCCATATTAGGAGTTTTCTTTTAAGGCCACAATATTTATTATAACGGTACATACCCACAAGTCACGAGGAACTAAGAATAATGAAAACACAAAAATGTGAAGCTAAGGGTTTCACATCATAGAAGGCCTGTCCAATTTGTGAAATTGTATTATGTGGGGTTTTTTTAAACAGCAAAACACTATATTATGCATTTCAGCATCCGAAGATATGCAGACCTGTGACAAAGCAGTCAAAGAGATTTCAGATATAGAAGCACTATTCAACTTTTAAAACCCAAAGTCTGATTCATTCCATACTGGTTATCAATGAGTTGTCTCATGTGGGCTCCTACAAAATGAAATAACTTTCAACAAGAACACAGAGAATGAAAATGATTCAAATTACTGTCAGTCAGTTAAAGAACAGACAAAAATAAATCGAATGTTGTGTGAGTGGTGGCACAGTGGTTAAGCTTCAGATAAAAGAACAATAACTGAAGCTCTTGACATTTATCTGCATATATTTAATTTATTTGCTATGCATTGTTTAATTGCATGAATGAGAAGGTGTACAGGTGTTCCTAGTAATGAGCATCTGAAGGTTGCCTTCTTCAGCTTCGTGTAATCTGATAACACTTTTTCATATAGGCACTGTAAAAGAACACTGATTTGGTCAGGAAATTTGTCTACTTACTACAGTCATTGCTTCATAAAAACTTTCCTCCTTATCCTTTCTTACAGAACCTGTGATGTGCAGCAGAGCTGGACTTTTTACTCTGCGCAATACCTCCGAAGACTATCACCTGACATGCAGGATCTTGTGGAAAATCCATTCCAGTGTACATAGTGAGTTGTATAAACACTCTAAAATGCACCCGGTGCTAACTCAACGGCTCCACTGCACTTACTGTGATGCCATATCACATGCCAGAGATGCATAATCTCATTCTGTCCATAAACAGATGTTACACCCAGGAGTGATATCTTCCCGAAGCTTAATAAAACATCTGCCAGATAAACCAAAGCTGTTTAATGGTAATCGACAGTCTGGCCTTCTGGGATTGCCTACACAGATAACGTCATTACTCTTTCTGCTGGAATAAAACAGACCTCAGTTATGGGAAAATGCTTGTGCAGACATGCAGGACAGCGACACATGTCATATCTTTCTCCTCTGAGGCATTCCATTCTGCCTGCAATAAAGAGCAGTCTCTCAGTCTGACAGTCTGTAATGCACCAATAATAAGTCATTCAAAGGAGCCATGAGAAGGCAGGAGTTCACCAGGACATTCAAATTTAGTCAACATGGCCAATTGTACAAGCACTCGCTTTGGAAGCTTGTAGCCAGGGGGAACAACAAACTATGAGCCATCAGGAATCAGTGATATTTCTACTCAAACCACAACCATACTGGACTGCATGGAAAAGAACAAGTCTGGAGACAAAGAGCATTCCTTTCCCCCATCTCGCTACACGCATCTAGTGTTTCCAGGGAAGAACTGCGTAAAAAAAAAATTACACTACTTTCCTCCTCCAGTAAGAAGTCAGATCCTTACAGCTAGTAAATGGATTAAACCACGATGTCATGGACTGTAATTGTCATGTACTGTAAAGGTACTGAAAGCATTTCAGCCGTAATTCTGGCAGAACAGATACCGGGTGTATCTCATTGTTACAACTACGCATCCTCGTATTCTTTCCTTTCTTCTCTTCCTCCAAGTACCTCAATCTGAGAAAGCACATAGGAAAAGGAAAAATAAAGAACAAATGTATACATGTACCAAATGAAATGTTTTTGCTAACTGATGCATCACATTAAACAGACTTTATTGAATTCACTTACTGATGACATTTGCAAGCTGTATTAACCTGCATAATGGATCTGCTATAAACAACAATGAATACACACTAATTTATCCTTAATTAGATCATTATTGCATGTGCACGTAACACGCTAACGCTGGTGTTTTACAAGATTATACTCACCTGACTTTATGAAGCAAGGCATTTGATTTGTACCCACTGTAAAATGATTCAGTATGTATTTTGACTCATTATTACCTCCGCCCAAGGAGGTCATGTTTTCGGTGCAGTTTGTTTGTTTGTCTGTTTTTAAGCAAATCTACCAAACCAATTTCCATGAAATTTGGTGGCAGGGTATAGCATATCCAAGAAAAAACATATAAATTTTCGAGTAGATCTGAGTAACAGGGCGGTTCCATGAATTTAATTTATAGTTCCCTAAAGTTGTGAGAATAAAGTTGCTGGATGAGATCTGCACTCAACAATGTCATACATGACAAAATGCAGTAGATGGCAGCTCAATAGTGACAACACATAGCAAATGTAGAAATACGATGATCCCACTGGAAATGTATCCAGACGTATAAAGGGGTCGTGGTTGCAGCTTTGCGTATCAGAAGAGTTGAATATTGTCCTTTCCAGAGGCCTACGCTCTCCAAGTGCCCTTCTAGTTATAGCTTTAACTAGTTGCATTGTTTTGGGAGAGTTGGAACATTTATACCTTACATTACGTGCCAAAGTAAAAAGACTCCTGTGTATCTTCACTCTAAAAGCCTCCTTTCTCCTAACCCCTGTCCTTGATTTCTCTGACTGCATTTTGGTACATCCTTAAAGATGACCCGATCCATCCTGTTCGGTATTTCACATATGAATTCTAGGTAAATGCTGTGTGCAGATTATCATTACACCACAAGGCTCGCTAGCTCTTTTTCATGATCAGCTAAAAAAAGCCAGTGGAAGTCCATTGTTTCAGACAGGAGCAACTGAATAAATGCTGTATAGGTAGAATACATGTTGATACTCTACAATCCCAAACCCCATGTCTGACATCAGGATTTAACAGGAACACTAAATCTAGAACCGCAGCATGGTCTGTATCAAGTCCAGTTGACAATCAAACACAGATCAATCTGAGCCAGACGCTGTGGGTATATGAGGGGGAGGAGGAAGCCAGAAGGAAATTCTCTAAGTGCAGGCAAACAGAAGGACCCTTCTCTACTTCGGAGAGTTGTGGTCAGCCACTGCCACTGCACCATTATTGTTTCACAGGGCAAGGGCCAGGCAAACCTATGCAAAATGTTAATGTCTTAGTGTGTGCTCAATGGAGGGTTTTGTCTATTTCCTCTTCAAACTGATGTGCAGATTGACAAAATTCCACGTGACAAAAGGCGGGGATGTCTGAGACATGACGGAGGAAAAGGACATGAGTCCCGGATGGGCAGGGCCTAGCGCAGCAGGCCACCATGGCGAGCTGTGCTATATTCTCATGGTATTGATGAAAGTGCCTTCCTGACGGGAAGTAACACAGAACGGACGTCTAAGCATCTCTATTCTCGTCATCCTCAGCCTTCTCAGGCATTTCCTCTGGAAACTTCCCGACTAATTGGGACCCTCGATGATTGAGAAAACAGGTGTCAAAGAGAAAGTTCATTACTGAGAAATAATTCACAGAAATGGTGATATTTAGTACTCTATTAAACACAGACATGGTTTCTGCTTGGAAAGCCATATGCACCAATATGAATCTTCATTATGTCCGGACAGACAATAAGCCAAGACCAATGAAGATAATTAAAAGATCATCTAGCATACTTTTCACTGAACATCAACAGTAGAGAAGATACGACACTGTGAATATGACATGACGACTAAGGAAAACTATCGTAAACTATAGTCTTTACATATTTTCATGATTAATATACATCAAAGCATACATAGCCTAAAGAACGAAACAATTAAACAGAACTAATCCTAAGTTTCACTAGTAGAGTCTTTGAGATTTAAAAGAAGGCATAATTGAGCAGAGACATGAATATAAAATACTGTTCTTTTCTAAACTTTGCTCTCAGTTGGGTCTTAAACCCCACCTCTGCACTGCTTTCTCCAAAGACCCGGTCAGGAAGTGTCATGTTTGTTCCAAAGCAAATTCCACAAATGCCAGAATAGAAGTTAAGGGAGGAAATGTTTCCCCCATCAGTCACAGAGCCGAACCACACATTAACATTAATCATAAACACACAAACAAGGCCTAATCAACATTGCTCAACACATTTCAGGGACACGTATCCAGAAGAAGGCCTGGAAAGCTCAAAGTAAATCAAGGGTTTTCAGTTTCTCCCTCTGGGAGAACCCTTAAAGGTTGTCTGTAGACCCACATAACAAAATATTTCCCTATTAGAGAGGATTCCATTTACTAGCCAAAGAATACACTTCTAAATGCATGCCTACAAAGACTACATCACAATCTAACATGAATTTCAGTGTAAATCAGCTGAGCCAAAGTGGTAAGTACAGCATGAGCAACTGCCTTTATCTGATTGCCATGCAGGACTTCCTGAGCACGCTCAATTACTTCCTTCATATCACACTCCAGGCTGGCACACCCAGCAAAGCTTTATTCCCCCCCAAAAAAAGATCCTGCACACCAGTACTCTGAAGTGCCCTTGAAATTGTGCATGAGGCCAGTGCACCAGTACAAAAGCATCAAGGGTAAATACATAGCCATGAATTATTACCCAGTGTCCCACATGTCTAATTTTATTGAAGAAAGTATCATGCTGTGATTCACTGTATTAATACTGTAGACTACCTAATTTTCAAATCTTTATATTTGTGTTTGTTACTGGAGGTGTGCCTTAGAATTGGGATCCTACAGGACGTAACAAAAAAAAAAAAAAAACTCTCGAGACAAAAAGGCCACATTCAATGTAGGAGTATGTTGGACAGGTGATATAGGTTAAACCTTCTGCAGGAGAGGACAGG
>JAOVYU010000063.1:14506741-14526732 GCA_025674565.1 Synodontis membranacea | reverse complement strand
TAAATTTTATAATTTAAATATAAATATAAAATAAATATAAATTTTACTCTCTGTGCGGAGTACATGCGAGAGTGTGTGTGTAATGTATGGTGCTCTTCAATGGACTGGCATCCCTTCCATACCTCATGCCCAGTGTTCCTTGGATAGGCTCCAGATTAGAGCCCGATTTATTAAATTGGCATGCCCATATGAACTAATAATAAATCGGTACCCATGTTGGTAATGGCTGATAAACAACAATTAAAAAAGTAAGTGAGATGGACGATGGACGCTTTAACAATGTTATGAATGTCTTTGTGTAGTTGGACATTGGACCCAGGATGGTATACTGTTGGCAGTACATTTGTTTGGAATGGCACAAGTCACAACAATCAGCTGACCCCAGCAGACTAGCAATAGAGTGTCAAACAGATGATGGTGTTCAGTTGTATTAAAAAAGAAAAAAAGGCGGTTTCAGTTGTACAGTTTTAATTGTTTATATTTTTTCAGAGGGGTGGGTATTGCCCGATAATATCTGTTACCAGAATTTTTTATCGTTGTCGATGGCAAAAATCAACCCTTATCGGTAGGGCCCTACTCCAAATTCACTCCGATTTTAACATTAGCGTCACAGCGTCTTAATATCATCGTTACAAGGTATCAATCTGAGACCAGCAGAAAATGCTGGACTGTACAGTATATCAGAGCGTAAACCTGAATATGTTTTAGATTGAGTAATGACTTAATGACAAGCAAATAGATAAAACCATTCTGTGTTTAATCTTACTGAATAATCTGTGTTTAAAAATGGGTTTTTAATCTGTCTGTGTTTGTTCTAATTGTGTCAGAATTCTGAATTGTGTATCTTTGAAGGCTCGACCTTGTTGAACTAGAAATGTAAATTCAGAGGTTTGTGAACTGGAATGTGAAAAGTTTGATGCTACAGGTCTCAAAATTTCATCTAGATAGACAATATAATACAAGGTCATGATTTGAGTTGGTTTTTAGATGATTGAATTTTAGAGAGATTTTCACTGTCGTGAATATCAGTGATTGCTGTTTTCCTGGACCGACAGTGTCCCACTCAGTTTTGTAGGCCTGCAGTACCTCAGCTGGTGGTAAGACAGCTGACAATGCGGTCTCTCTGGTGTGCGACAGCGTGTCGGTGTTATAATACAATACACCCCCCTTTTGTAACTGTACATCGTCTCTCCTCCCACGGCACCTTTACCATTGCATTGTATACTGGGGCTGATTGTACCATGAATTCACGCAAACACAATAAGAATGCCCTGGAGGAACTGCACACTTACTGGCTGAACATAGTTAAGCTTACTAGTACATGGACCCTAGTTCATGTTTCTTCATGTAATATGTGTGTAATTCGAGCTGAGCATGGAATTACAGGTTCTACTTCCAGTCCTACATTTTTAAAAGCTGGGAATATTGGGAAAGTAGGTCACGTTTCTGAGTGGGAATTAGTCTAAGCGTAAATGCGAAGCCTCCTGAAGGCTCAAGTCAAAGAAATAATCCTGAATATTTTGGATTTAGCTTTCTGCCTTCCATACTGGAAATCTTTGATACTGGAAGGAAGCAGAAGAAATCAAAGAGACAGAAAAGGCTGTAGTTAGTTTTATGTGGGTGTGTTGCTGTGGCTGTCATTTCAAAGTGAAGAAATGTCATCTGAGGTGCTGGTGGGAAACCTTTATTTTTTTAAAACACATTTTCTTCTCATTTTCTCCTGCGCGTTAACAAGCCACACTTTGCTCCAGTCTTCTGTGTGAGCCTCGTTAGGCATAATCTTTAAAGGATTATGAACAAGACTAATATTTTAGTAATGCTCTTTTCAGTGAGATGAATAAAGCGGTTGTCATTAGTGCGTCAGTTCTAAGGTTTTATGTCAAGCTCTCTGTTTATGTTTAATGCGTGTTGCATTATTGTTCATTAATAATGTTGCCGATAACACAGACGCTTCAGCCAGCAGCTCGTCCGTCTCTTTCAGACCTTCCTTTGACTTTGGACTCCGACGCTTGACTCCTATATGATGGGTTTCTTCTGTACACCCTGAGAGAGATCAGACACAAATTATTCTCTTACTTCAATTTACTGAGACTCTCAGTCAGGCATTTTTTTTCTCCCCTTCATGCATACTGAAGTAGCAGCAGTCTCTCAGTCTCAGAATAATCTGTCATGGAAACTAGTCGCATGATTTGCTTAGCACTTAAGCATTTCCTCACACCGCAGCCTGGAAATTTGCCAGAGCAAACTATTTAATTGACCCTTAATGACTTGAACACTGTGAGAATTTCCTCACATATTCTTTTTCTTTGTGAATGTGAAGGCAATGGTGGTACCTTCATGGTTCTACGTGGTGGTAATAATAATAATAATAATTATTATTATTATTATTATTATTATTATAGTTATAACAATAATAATAATAAGAAAAAAAATAAAAAAGAATGAGATCCACTCAAGATTTTTTTGTTGTTGTTGCTAATTTTATTTTTATTTATTTATTTATTTATTTATTTATTTTGCCCCCAAATAATCAGATGTCATTCTTTTGAATTAAAATGTAATTCTGCCATTGCGGTCACAGGAATACAAATCAACAACTCTGCGTAGATCTGCCTGGCTAGAAAATGGTTTCTTTATAATATAATATATATTCATTTGAAGGAGCTGCTGCCTCTCCGTTCCTGTAACGGACAGAACCGATCTGTGAATTCAGATGATTGAAATGAGAGATGTTCGTGGATAAACGTGGTATTTTTTTGGAGCCCTTGATTGACCCTGAGCCGTTTTTTATAGGCTCGCAGGCTTCCCTCCTCCGCTTTAAATTTATGAATATTTCATTGCCTCATGCCACCATTGCGCAAAATGTACCCACATTCCTGTCATGATGATGGTTAATGTTTGGCAGGTAGATGATTATTGACCCTGATGACTCAGTGGATCAAGCTTCTTGTCAGTAATAAATGGTGTTTTATGATTAAACTGACATTGCAGCACAGCACAGTACAGTCTGTAGTACTGGTGTACACACGCTGCTTCTTGAGGCAGACTGCAGCTCCAGAGGTTGCTTCTGACATTACTGTGGATCAGTGCATCCTATTGTTTTTCTCCTTCTCCTGAAAAGTAACAGTACAGAGAGTAAGAATATGACAGGATATGTTTCCTCTTGTTCGGCTTTTTGGTAACATTTCAAGGCTTGTCTTGTCCAAGTCGTGCAAGAACAACAGCCTTCGCAGAATCTTTTTTTTTTCTGCTCATTTAACCGGAAAACGCTCAGGTCGGTTAGAGATGTGAGAGAAGTGAGCACATCACTATTGTCTCTTCTGATGGGATTGATCCCTTTAATGCGTCGTTTAGGATTTTGTACATTTAGCACCAAGACATTCTTCTTTGCAAATGTTCTCAAGTGACTTTAGCCTTCTTTGTTATCAGAGTGGAATGTACAGTGGAAAGTCCACTGCATTGCTATCAGGAAGGCATGATTGAGTTTATCATGCTGCAATCTGTATGATACAGTTTCAGTCCCTTTTGTTCTCTATTTTCTCCCCAGGTTTGGTCATCTCCCTGTTCCCACATACTAGCCAGCTGTCCCCTAATTCAGAGACGTGTAAAACCACCCACCCGCTGCTCATGCCTTGAACACACTCCTTATCCACATGCATGAGCTCACGGGTGCCCACAATTACTTAAGCCCCATTCGCACTCACACTGAAAACCATTTATTTACTGCTATTATGCTGTAATAGTGTCATGTGGAAATGGGAGCAAGACGGTGAAGTCGAAACGTTAATCTGTCCCCTTCTTAACTTGTAACATTAATGATAATCTTTTGGCATCTTTTGGAATCGGAACCATTGGATTAACGTGTTGTTGACCGGTCATGACGTAAATGATGATGTGGTGATAACGCGGCGTAACTACTGACACTTATCTAATCGACTCATGCCATGTTGCTAAATACCTGGCTTATGTCTCAGCTTGGGCTTTTCACAAAAAATATGGACACCGCCTTGTAAATTATACATCATATCTGGTCTTGCATGTCTGATAAGTCTCGCAGAGGTTCGTGCTCCCTTACAGTCAGGTGGGAATACACATCACTTGTTTCTTTTATGTTATGGATGACTGAGAGGGAATGAAAATGTATCTATCCTGTATTGTTTTTACCTGATTCATTAACGGGTTTTGTATGCGAAAAGGGCTTTAGTGTGACTCTGATTGATGGGGAAAGAGAGCATGACATTCAGAGTGCATGGCCCCCTAGACTCTCAGCCACGGATAGCTGTGTCCCCTGACGATAAGGCAAACGCTTTGTACTTCAGTTGTACTTGAGTTAAAGTCTTTGCGGGAACAGTTATGTGCTGCTGTAAATGTGTCAAGTTAAATACTGTCGTCAGGAGCTGTAAAAGGGTGTGTGTGTGTGTGTGTGTGTGTGTGAGAGAGAGTGCATGCATGCTTGTGCAATGAAGACAAAATTGCTGACTCCAGGTTACGCCTGTCCTCATAACTCTAAGAGCCTTGAGAACGCCACGCTGGTATCGCTGACCTTTCAGCAGTTTGCGTTTTCAAAGTCAGACCTGGTGTGGTGTCATTGTCTTATCTGGAAAGAAAAAGCAAACCTCTTAATACCTTTCCAAGTTTAAGAGCAGATTTAAAGGAATTCAGATTGGCATGGTGCGCACAATATGTACTCTTTATCAAAGCGTTATGGATGAGGAGGAGAAAATTCCACCTTCAGTACTATTCATATAAATTTTACGTTCTTGGTTGTTATTCATACCAGCAAAATGAAACGTTTCAAAAATATGCACGTCTGTTTGTTCACAGTCACCGATGTGGAGCTCAAGCGGCTGAAAGATGCTTTTAAGAGGACCAGTGGCCTGTCCGCCTACATGACTCAGCAGTGCTTCTACAAAGAGGTGCTGGGAGATGGCGTTCCACCAAAGGTTGCAGAGGTAATCCGTGCTCCAACACGCAATCACAGCTCTCTCAACGCTTACCACATCTACCACCAAAAAAAAAAAAAAAAAAACGTACCTAATTCCCAGCCCACTTGTTCCTTTCAGTCCCAGAGCCAGCCTACCAATTTTCTGGTTTGTCATTGCTGTAAATGTTTTGTCAATAACAAACTTCCTGCCTGAGTCATCATGCCCTTTAGCAAAGTATTCTACCCGTGTTTCTGACTAATGGTACTGTTCTGCTTACCGCAACTTTCCATGGTTGAGCCCTCATCAACCGCAAAATACACCTTTAAATAAAAATTTTTATTAGTCATTTAGAAAGGATTGACCCTGCGTCTGCTGGTATTCTAACGCTGTGTTCACTATGGCACTGAGTGAGTGCTTGAAAGGGTCATGATGTTCATGTTGGATTTGCCATGGATACATGCCTTAGATAGAAAGTTGGAATCAAAATCTTTCTGCTTTTTTGACATCCTGTTTTTCCGCCCCAGGGTTGCCTTGAACAGCCATCTGCAAGTTAATGATGTTCCTCATTAGGACTACAGCGTGCACTCGGTTTTGTGTGACGAAAGGCTTTCATATCTCTAATGCTCAGCTTTCAAATTGCATCCCTTAATGCCCAGGAGCTTGTAATTAGATCTGAAACTGCTGCATGGTTGCTCATGTTGCCAGTCAGCTGAAGGCAGACTGCACGATGCATTGATAGGATGCCATTGTTTTAGTTCAACAGGGAAAGAAGGAAAAAAAAAAAGTCTACAGGGGGATTCACACCACTATTGTTTAGATGGACTTTTACTTCCTTTTTAGAATTTGCTGACCAAACATAAGGTGTGTCCAAAACAGAAGCCTTGGTGCCTAAACTGTCTCATGATGCTTCGCTTCAGAAAGCAGCACTGTGATTGCCGTGAAGGAGTCTGTAAACAAAACGCTCCATTTCAAAGCCAGGATACAGCCAGCATAGAATAACGCTTGTGTCTTAAATCAAAGAAATGGCAAATTACAGCATTGTATGCAGACGGTTGAAAGGAACATGGCTGGAACATGATTCTAAAACTAAAACTGCACCTACATAAAATGTTTGAAGCATGCTCGTTGAAGCCTCGCTTTGGCATACCTCAGGGTAGAAGTGTGCATCACTAAAGTCATGGGGGCATCATTGCCCTTATTTTTACTGTCACACAGGCAGGAGCTGCAGCAGATGTGAAACTCGCAGGACAAATAAAGCCTGCGTTGAACACAGGAGTGTATTGGATGCACCAATTTTTTTTAACCACTTAAGTTCATTAGAAAATATTGTTGCCAAATCTAAAATAACTGCAAGAATGGGTGGGAATGTGATTTGGGATAAAAAATAAAAAAAAGTCCTGTCCACACTTTAATCTTAAGCTAAGTACAGTATGATACAGTGATCTTAGGCTTTTGAGTGGCACAGCATAAGAGAAGTATTGTTGGTAATTTACAAGTTTGAATCCTTTGAATATCCATACAAGAGGTCAGATAGCGACGTGTTTATCTGTCCTGGAGAGTAGAGCTGTGCAATTAATCCAATATTAATCAAGATTACAATTATGGCTTCCTTTGAGTATGAAAAAAAATGATAATCAAGAAAAAAAACAATATTTGTTTGTACCGTATTGAAGTTTTATCTTAAACCCACAATGAATCCAGATCTATGCACTATTTTTTCAGTGGTGCGCTTTGCCCCTCTGTGAACACTGTTAACACATTCCCTACAGCACAGCAGTCAAAACATGTTCCTGTTCGAAAATGGCAGGGCAGGTAACACCACCAATTTATTTAAACACTTAATGCTTAATCACAACAAAGAACTCAGAAATGTGAGGTCATCAACTTGTTCTGCAAAACAGTTATCTGTTAAAGACACCATCTGTAATGCAGCCGCGTATCTGCCAAGGTCTCAAACACGCCGAGATGTAAGAGATGCCATCGCATATTATTTAGCAAATGAAAAGTGCATAGTTAGTACAGTTAGCCACCTGGGGTACAACAAACTCATTAACACTTTGGACAAGTGTTACTGTAAATATTGTGTCCTGCCATCGTGCATTACTGAAGCCAGATCATGTAAACAGACTGGTTTTTCTTGCTAACAATCTTTAAGTTGCACTTTTTATATCGGTGGACTGAACAGTTGACTGTAATATGTATACAGTAAACCCTTGTTTATCGCGGTTAATCCGTTCCAGACTATACTGCGATAAGTGCATTTCCGCGAAGTAGTAGTTCCGCGTAGTTAGAGCATAGAAAATCTGTTTACGTCCTTCTAAATATGATTTTTAACATTATTAGAGCCCTCTAGACATGAAATAAAAAAGTTAATAAAAAATAAAAAATAAGAATAATTGACTCAAGACAACTGAGCACAACCCGCATTTTCACTGTCTCGATCAACGTTTTAATGAATATACTGTATTTGAAAAAAACGCGATAGAGTGAAGCCACGAAATTCGAACCGCGAAGTGGCAAGGGACGACTGTAGTTGGAAAACAAAATCAAGTTTAGTGTTTTTGAATCAGAGAATAGTTGATCTCAGAATAATTTATATTATTTATTCATTTAAAAAGTATATTTGAACAAGTACAACGTGTTATATATCTTATTAAATTTTTTATTCAGTCTTCATTTAAACTTCAAAGTAAGTGTATGTTTCATTATTAAAATTCAGTAAATACAATATAAGATTCCAAAGTCAAGAGTAATCATGGTAAACAATTGTGGTCAAAATTGGTCAAAATAATAGTGATTTACTGTAGATTTTTGCCGTAATTTGCCGCAGCTTGAAAAGATGTGGTGCTTGATGCGTCTCAGAGAAAGCATGTGCTAGCTCTTACTCTGCCTGTTTGGTAGGTATCGTGTGATAGAGGAGAGTCAGGTTGTGAGTAGGGATGAAATGAAAATTGGAGGAAAAAATTGTTTACATTTTTTTATTTTTTTTGTTCTGGAAGAGGATTAGGGCCATGTGAAATACAGAGAATCTGAGAAAAAAGTCAGAATTTTGAGGGAAAAAAGGCAGAAATATATTTGTGTTATATATTATACGGTATGTGTGCATATCTGCGGGATTTGGAAGTGTATTTTTGTGTGATATGAGCAATGAATCATTATTTTGTAGGCAAGCTTCCTTTTTTGGCATCAGATACAACCTACAATGTAAGACACTTAATACTCCAAAAATATTCACAGATGTGTGCCTACGCACAAACACATACAATTTCTTTATTTGTGTTACTTATGTCACTTGAAGTCTTAAATGATTGATCCCCTGCAACCCAGGGGAATGAAAGTGGATGGATGTTATTTCATAGTTTTGAGTTTTCAGTATTGTTCTACAATGTAGAAACAGTCAGGATAAAGAAGAACCTATGGATGAGTTGGTCTGTCCAAACTTTTGGCAGATTCTGTATACACACACACACACACACACACACACACACAGGGTGTCCCAAAAGACTGGATCCGTAAGCGATTATTTATTTAAATACAGACATTTAAAACAGGCGCTTAAATTGATGGATTGGACTTCGTGGCACTTGCGTAGATGATGAATTTGATCTTCTGTCATTAGTTTCAAAGCCATCTTGAATCTAAAATAAAAATACAAAATTTCATATAAGGATAAATACCTATGGATTCTGTACGTATACATACACCCTGTATGTATATGTGCCATGGTATTCCCCTCATTCCCTTTGCTGCATTGCCTGGCTGAGCAGCAACTTCCGGATTCGTGAAGCCAACTGTGTTACCCAAGAAGTCTGGCCTGAGTGCTTGTGGCTGATCCATGTACTATGCTCGGTGTCTTGCATGTGGCCTGCAGCCTCTGAATGAATGTCAAATGACTTTTTCACGTGGCCCTAGTCCACTTCCATAAAATTTTAGCTCTCAGAATTAGGTGCCGGTTTTGCCTCAGCCTACTCTAAACTCAACTAAGTTCATCTACCTCTTCCTACAAGTTCTTTTCCTCAGACCTTAGACCCAGAATTCAGAAACATGTCCCTCAAATATCTATCGCACAACACGGAAGGCGTTTGTTTGTCCAAGTAGCTGGTGGACTTCAGTTCCTGCTACAGTTAATTGTTTTCAGAGGAGCCACTGTCTAAACATGTCTTTTATTTTGTGTTTTTGAGCTGGAATATGAAGAACACATATCAAAAATCAGTGTTTTTCTTTCAGTGTTGGGGCTATGGTTTAAATTTTGATGTTTCCTCTGCACACACCAAAAAAAAAAAAAAAAAAAAAAAAAAAAAAAGCTTATTTCATTTTGGAATAATGCCAAATTGTTTTGCTGCAGAAATGCTGGATGTTGCTTATTAAAAAAAAAAAAAAAACTCTTGGCTACAAATAGAGTGCCATACGGTAGCAGCAGAGATATAATTAGAGCTTCCAAAACCTTCTGAGCTCATGTCTGCCTAGATAGCATGGAAAGATTTTTATCAAAAGAGTCTTAACAAGTACACTAATGCTGGGTGTGATTGAAGCCTGCTTCTGTGCATCCTTCAAATGTCGTATCCATTTGGCATGTCTAATACAGTGGCAGGGTCAAGAGAAGAAGAAGCTGTCAATGCAGAAAGAACCCGAGCCTTAATTTTCTTATTGCTTTACTTCTTTGTCTGACTCAAACACATGCCCACCTGTATTCTCACACATTTAATAAACCACTCTCTATGAGAGAAGGATGCTTGTGTGTCAGGCCTTGGGACAGTTGATCTCCGGCCTCAAGACGCAGGATGACGCCTCGCGCTGTGTCCATGAGTAGGCGGTAAAGGGGAGATGCTGCAGCTCATTCCATCATGGAGATAAATGAGCATGAGGGAACCAAAGCAGTCCCATTTAGCTGCATTGACACCTTGGCAGCGAGCCAACCACACCTGCTGATTTTTAAAATCCCATGCTGTTTAACGCCACTACGTCCTGCCGCCTTATGAACTGCCCATATTCAATTATTTCCAGCTTCACTTCAGCAAATGCTTGTGTGATTAAAGGTCACTGGGTCAAGCAGGGTTTTTTTCCCTCTAGCAATCCCAAGCAGTGTTCAGTTGGTGTTCTATGTATTGTGTTGTTATTTTCTGAGTAGTGTTGGATGCTTTTTGAAATCTAAATAAAAGCAGAATGCGATGATCTGCAAATCATGTTTAATTGTAAGTAGAAGACAACATATCAAATCTTGAAACTGAGAAATTTTATTCTTTCATGAAAAATATATGCTTGTTTTGAAATTGAGGCCAGTAACATGTTTCAAAAACGCTGGGACTGGGGCATGTTTACCACTGTGTTGCATCACCTCTTCTTTTAACACCACTCTGTAAATGTTCGGGAACTGAGACCAGTGGCTGCAGTATTAAAATTATACCATTGTCCTTCTCTTCTTGCCTGATATAGGATTTTATCTGCTTGTATTTTCCGTTTCATGACGCACCAGATATTGTCAGTGGGTGACGGTTCTGGAGTTCAGGCATTCAGTTTAGCACCTGGACTCTTCTACTACAGAGCCATGCTGCTTAATACATGCCAAATGCGGTTTGGCACATCGTCTTGCTGAATTATGCAAGGCCTTCCCTGAAAAAAATATGCTGTCTGTATGGCAGCATATTTTGCTCCAAAACCATTCAGCCTTAATGGTGCCTTCCCAGATATGCAAGCTACCCATGTGCACTAATGTATCCCCATGCCATCAGGGATGCTGGCTTTTGAATTCTCTGAATTCTCTGAATCTTTTAATGATATTATGTACCGTAGATGATAAAATGCCCTAAATTCTTTGCAGTTTTACCTTAAGGAACATTATTCTTAAAGTGTTTCACTATTTGCCCACACAGTCGTTTTTAGAGTGGTGAACCACTCCTTATCTTTACTTCTGAGAGACCCTTCCTCTCTGGGATTCCCCTTTTATACCCAGTCATATTACTGACCTGTTGTCTGTTAACCTTAGTAGTTGTCATATTTTCTATCAGGTTTTTTTTAATTATTTAAAGCATATACAACTTTTTTCATTTGTTGCCCTGTTCCAATTTTTTTAACGTATTGCTGGCATCTAATTCAAAAAGAACATACATTTTTCATAAAACAAATTTTTCAGTTCAACATTTGATACGTCGTCTTGTTCTATTTCCAATTAAATACGGGTTTACAGGATTTGCAAATCACCGCATTCTGTTTATATTTACACTTTACACAGCTTCCCAACTTCTTGGAAACAGAGTTGTATTAATCGCACACAGCTATATCCTCTTTCACACAGGGATTTCCAAACAAGCAGCAGTTCTTTCCTGGAATTGCTTTAGTTCCTGCTCAGATATCCAGCCTGAACTGTGGACATTCCCCTCCCAACATACACACATATACGTATACACCCATACACACTCCCTCTCCTGTGTCCCAGTGCTAGACTCTTCTGAGTTGCAGGACAAAAGGAGAGACGCTGGTTCATGCAGAAGTCTCACACCAATACAACAGTTCATCTGTGACAATCTTCTGAAACCGTCACGCCTGCTCTGGTGAATATGGGCAGGGTTAATCCATAACAATGCTCCTATTGTGAGTAGGAGACTTTCATACAAATCCAGAGATGAACCAGTTTCGAGACTTCAGGACTAGTGGTAGGAGGGCACACTGGCACAGTTGGCACATTGCGCAGATCCAACGTCCCCGTTTCAGTGTCTGGTTAAGATGTCTTCGATCTCTGTATTAAGATTTACATGTTCTGTCCAAGTTAACTTTCGTACCAAAAATATGCTGGTATAGGGGTGGAAAGATCACTAGCCCTGACTCCTAGGACAAACAGATTTATTGTCTGTGGCTATTAGTTTTTTTTTTTAAATCCATAGTTTCCTGGCAAACGAGAACATTGAGTAAGCTGTTCATGTAGACAGCACCAGAGTCATTTTATCTTCTTGTCCAACAACCAGAGTGAAAATAAAAAACCTTCTTCCGATTGACTTCTGCAAAACAAAGTTTTCACTTGGGTTATGCTGTTCACTGTGGTGTGATGGACCTACATGCTGTAACTTGTGCATGCTTCTCATTCCGAATTCTGCTGCCTGCTGTGTTGCACACGTCGGCTGAGTTGTGATCCCGCTGTCAGAATATTTCTTAGGCGGATTAATTGGCATGCCAGGATGACATGGTTGATTTTCAGAATCAGGAACATGAAGGTATGGGAAAACACTGATCCAAATAGAGTGGTGCAAAGCCCTCATATTAACCTTCCTTCTTACTACATGCAGTCTGTTCCTGGTTAAACAGTAGAAAATGCTAATGCTAGGTATACTTGAATAATAGCTTTTACATTTGATGCAAGGACAGAACGGCAAGTATCGTGCTGGGCAATAACTTGCTGACTGTTTGTCAAGAGCACAAACACAGTGTATTTTATTAGAAATTTTTGGATGACTGGCTACACAGAGATATCTGTTCCCAAGAAATTCATACTCTTTGGTATTTATGACTAGCACAGAATGTTACTACATTACATTAGCTAACACTTTTTCTAAGTAACCAAAGCAGTGGCACTGGATGTTACTTTGGTGCTTTCACTTGTCCACTTATTTATGCTAATAAATTTGAATTGTCCATTCCTGCAGTAGGGGTATTGGCTATGCTAAATTGCCCCTAGATTTGAGTGTCTGTGTGTGTGTTGTATTCCTGCCTTGTGCGAGTGGTTCCAGGATAGACTCCACATCCATCGGGACCAGGATAAAGCAGTTACCGAGGATGAATGAAGGAGTACTGTTTATTAGTCAAAACAGATTTATGCCCTGTCTCCATTTTCTAACTCATGGGATGTTTTATATGCCATATATGGTGTATAGAATATTGTAAAATGAAGATTTTTAAATTCCTTACCATATTATATTTAATAGAGTCTTTATACTGTTGTAACTTTCTATTCCCCGTAGGTGATTTACAGCTCATTTGGAGGCACGCCAAAAGGGCTACACTTCAACAACCTCATTGTCGGCCTGGTGCTGTTGACGAGAGGACGCGATGAGGAAAAAGCCAAATGTAAATCTGCAGCTTTACATCTGTATACATCGGCAGGCTAAATATATCTTCCTTGACAACTGTTTAGTAAACGTGTTTTCTCAGATTAAGCCAGAAGCGTATGTGTGTTTAGCTGTTTTGCTTAGACCTCCGTATTGCATTGCGCTCGGTTCCCAGTGGGTGTGCCACAATGCCTTTTAAAAATAGCAGCCTGCCTGAAGTCAGCATATTCACCTGTCTACTGAAAACTTCCCTTCTTATTAAAATAAGCCTGAGCAGGCTGTTTTGTGTCATAAAGAAACACAGATATCTGCATCTTCTAACAGTATATGAAGTCAGGCATTTAAGTGTATTATGGCAGTACTGGGAAGTGCGCAGTGTAACGTTCCCTGCCGATGTTGTATCCCTGAAGCACAGCGTCACACCATGACAGCTGTGATTGATTCACCAACTGTCTGTGCAACATTGATAAGATTTGTGTGCTCTCTCTCTCTCTCTCTCTCTCTCTCTCTCTCTCTCTCTCTCTCTCTCACTCTCTCTCTCTCTCTCTCTTTGTGTGTGTGTGTGTTTTTGAGAGATTGCCTAGTCACCTGTGGCTCTTCCGTCCTCAGATATCTTCAGTCTGTTCGCCAGTGACTTGGGCAGCTACGTGGTGCGAGAGGAAGTAGAGAGCAGGCTTCATGCTGTGGATGGGGAAGTCCCACCCTCGCTGAGGAAGTGCTTCTTAGAGGTCAGCGCATTTCAGGCTGCATTACAATCTCTCAGTGATGCACTAGTCAACCTTCGAGATTGATTTCTCACAGGCAAGGTCTTAAGTCTTCAGTGAATGTCAATATAACCTCATCAAATTGCCTGTCTGGCTCAGCAGCTGCAGCCACTTCTGCTCTCCCAATCAGCACCTGCTAAGAAATCAGATGGAGGTTGACAAGGAAAGCAGGAGATGGAACAAGGACTGCAAATGTTCCAAAACAAAAAAATAATTGAGATGTGTTGAGAGGCAACACAACGCAAATAAAAGGCTCTCTCCTCCCTGTAATCATCTCCTCTTTTCTCCTTTTTCATTAAGAGAACTTGTTTAGAGAATTTAGGAACTTTGATGGAGCTTTTTGAGGATTTGATCAATAATTATTTTTTTATCCTGTTGGAACTATATACAGAGGTGTGTGTGTTTGTGGTGTGTGTCTACAGCTCTGGAAAAAATTAAGACCCCTTCAATTTTTCTTAAATCAGCATGTCTATGTGTGGCAGCCATTTCATTCCAGTGTCCATTCCAATTCCAGTTCATTCCAATCTCATTTTACTTCATGAAGTACTGATTCAGTGATCATCTGAACTGAATCTTATTTAACAAGGATAGAATTAAAAAAAACACTGCTGTGGTCATAACAATCCTCTTGCAATAGGGCCATTTTGGATTGCAAAACCAGTGCTAGTAGTACCTTAAATTTAACTGTAATACAAAAATATCTACTCATAATGCAAAAATTGTTAAAAAAAAAAAAAAAGTCTTGAGTGAGAAAAAGAAGGGTTCAATTCTATCTTCACATGCTGAGGGATATAGTGAGCGTGAGGTTGCTTCCATTCTCAAAATGTAAAAGATGGCAGTTCATAAGAACAAGGTCAAGGAACAGACATTAGCGACAGCAAAGTCACAGACTGGCAGAGGGTGAAAACGACTCTCCTCTGACCGGGATGATCAAGTGTCACTCAACAACCATAGGATGACATCAAGTGACCTACAAAAAGAATGGCAAATGGCAGCTGGGGTGCAAGGATGGTTTGAATCAGGCTCCTCGAAATGGGGTTGAAGTCATACAAAGCTAGAAAAAAGCCCATCATCAATGTACAAGGTTATCCTGGAAGAAAGCTTGTTTCCTTCTGCTCTGACAACGTTCCCGAACTCATTTCCAGCAGGACAATGCTCCCTGCCACACAGCAAGGTCAATCAAGGTGTGGATGGAGGACCACAAAATCAAAACCCTTTTTTGGCCATCCCAATCTCCAGACCTGGAGACCTTGAAAGCCTATAGAATGTGATCAAGAGGAAGACGGATCACAAGCCATCAAACAAAGCTGATCTGATTGAATTTTTGTGCCAGGAGTGACATAATATCACCCACGAGCAACATGAAAGACTGGCAGAGAGCATGCAAAGACATATGAAAGCTGTGATTAAGTGTCAGGGTTATTCCTCCAGATATTGATTTCTGGACTCTTCCTTTGTTCAGTCATTAGTATAGTGTTGTTGAAAATTGAATATGATTTTGTTTTCTGTGCATTATTCAAGGTCTGAAAACACTGCATCTTTTTTGTCATTTTGACCAGTTGACCTTTTCTGTAATTAAATGCCCTAAGTGACAACATTTTTATGTGCAGTTTGGGGGAAATGTTGTCAGTAGTTTATGAATAATAATAAAAAAAAAAAAATAAAAAAAAAAGTAGTTTAGAATAATTAAAAAAGGACATGTTCCTCAAACAAATACCTATACATAGTAAAACCAGAGAAACTGATAATTTTGCAGTGGTCTAATATTTTTTTTTCCAGAGCTGTATATAGTCTGTATATAGTCTATAGCTGCATCTCTGTAGCGTTCCAATTTAATTAGCCTCTGTCTTCTATCAAGAGCATTTGAGGAGTAACGCCCAACTGGGAAAATGTTTACTCAGGTCACTGCCAAGCGTCCCCAGTAAGACAGATTTGTCTGTGTGTATGTTTGAGATATGCTGTTTTATTGGATGTTGTCAGAAGACTTGCCTCATTAATGCATCCCTGTCACTGAATGCACGCTACTGGTCGCAATTTTCAGTCCGTTTTACTGACGTCTTTCTCACAGATCAAAATGTAGATACCACTTTAATCAAAGTGTTTCTGAAACACCAGCCAGTTGAGCAGTTTTTCTCCTGCTGTCTTTGCATCTATAATGAACTGCATTTCCAAGTCGTAGATCTTTTCCTCTTGTCATCTTTATTCATTTTCAAGGTCAACTGGAAATATTCAGCATTTTTATACGGTACATGTTAATTGCTTAGTTTTATTATAAACTGTAGCAGTAGAAGAAAAATAACCTTCAGCCATATTTATTATGTTTTTTTCTGGTCATGTGTATGATTTATAGAAACCATGAAATGTGCTCTGTCCTAATAACTCCCAATGGCATAGAACAGCTTTACCCCATTACAAAAACGCTGATTCCTTCCATAATTTACATAAACATTTGAATAAACCATGTCAACCTTTATATCTTATATTTTTTTTATTTGTAAAATAGCATCATTTTAAATTAGATTATTGATAGCCTTATATTATCTGGTGCGCCATACAAGTCTCTGTGAATGAGCTGTTGCTATAGAAACAATAACATCTAACCAGCATGTTATCAGAGCTGCTGCTGTAGAAAATTTGTCAAAACCAATTTTCTGGCCAATCAGATTTCAGAACTTAACACCGCTGTAGTTTAAGTATATAATATATAAATAATAAAAAGTCCAAGGAATAAAAATTCAACATATTACTCTTTATTAGAATTTTTTTTAATTACTTTGACGCACTGATGGATGCTGTGTACCTGTGTTTCTCTGGCAGGGTGAAAAGGTGAATTATGATAAGTTTAAGACCTGGCTTCTACAAAACAAAGAGGCGTTCACCTTCTCCCGCTGGCTGCTCTCTGGCGGAGTGTGTGTCACCCTTACTGACGACAGCGACACACCCACCTTCTACCAGACGCTGGCTGGAGTCACACACTGTAAGTGGCACTGCCCAGCACTGGCAGGACAGAGATCAGGGTGAAGTACCGTTATATTCAGCAACAGATTAAAGCTCCTTTTGACATGCAGTACACGAGCGTAAATTTCAGCAAGAGGGGTTAAAGGGACTGCAGTGTTTCTGTGTGTATATGTGTGTTGTGCATATGCTTAGAGTGTAAGAGCTGTCTTGACAAAGTAGCTTTGGTTGAACTGTGGGATTAGTACCTCTGTGCTTTTCAATGAGGTGCTTTGTTTCTGAAGCCGATGATGTGTAAGCAATCCTGTCTGCTGTCAGTCATGTAAGGGCCCGTGGTTTCTTTCTGCACTGCCTGTTCTACTTCTTTCTAAGTGGACATCAGAAACCACTTCAGGAAGGTCAGAAAGTCACTTCAGAGAGATGAGAGTGAGTCGGATCAGAAAAACTACCAGCAATCTACAGCAACTGGACTTGCAGTACTCCGTTATTGTACTGCAAATCACATCATACTCATCTTAAGGAATTTTAAGAACTTAATTGCTTTGTAGTTTTGATGATTTGAAGCAATTTTCAGGTTTCTTCAGTAAGAAATGTATTTTTAAAGGTCCACTATGTAGGATTCAACCAACAGAACTCCTCCCCCTTAACCCTCCTCTTCCAAGCATATGTTAAAATGCTTGGTGGTTTTCAGGTGCCCATAACGTCCTTCCAAGTACTTAAACTTCACGCTCCCTTGCTTTTTCTCACGACAAATAATAAACATGATCCCCATTTTTTACAAGCTTGTTAGCCAGCACCAGCAGACACTGATTCTTCTTCCTTGTCTTCCTTTCTTTCTATCTTTCTTTGTGTCCTTTCAGTGCTTCCTTCTATTTTCGTGCTCTTGTCAAAACATGGAAGGATTTCTTTAGAGTCATGTCCATTCTGGGCTTCTGTAGTGGTGCAGCATGAAGGTATAAAGATATAAAGGGCTCATGCTATGCTTATGAAAACCCAATGATTTGTAGTTAAAGGTATTTATACACTAATGAAAACATACTAAAGAGATATTTAAATAATTTTACATAGTAGACCTATAATCTATCATGTATTTCTTAACATTAGTGTGAAGTAATTTCACCCTCAAGTAAGTGCAGCATCTTATGGATTTATTTATTTATTTAGTTAGTTAGTTTTGTTAATAGTGTGGTAACTTAATAAGCTATTCTTGTCACGTACAGTAGCTGAACGTACATTTTTCTTAAAAGCACCTTTTAAACCATCACTTTTTAATAGGTGTCGCTCTATATCGTCTTCCTTATATGAACTGATGGAGAAAACTGTAACTGTCTCGTTCAAGCAGAGCACCCTTTTGTTTGAACGGACAACAACAAAACCGATGCTTTCACCTGTTATTACTTTGTGTTTACTACACTGCCCGCCTTGTTTGATAGACAGCCTGAGTGTTCCAGGCGGTTTCTCAGAAGCATCTCTGACAAAGCGTAAACATGGCTTTATTCCCCAACACATATCAAGCATCAGTAACTCGCTCTTCTGCTGGGAGAGAGGCGTCTGAGTGTGATAATAGCAAGTGACAGGCTCCACTTCCCACTTGCTGAAAACATACCCAGTCCTGTTGAGAGGAGGGGGACATTACTCCACAACACTGCAGCTGTCACCACCACCCAGCCATTACCCACTGCCTGACACTCAGGGGAGAATGACTGCGTTCATGCTCATACTCCTTTTCCTTCAGATTGCCTCACTCCCGACCAGACAGGACCAGGTTCTAACCCTAGGTTTTTAGGACCCTATTGGTCATATGCATCAAAAATTTAATGGAAAGTAAAATTTGGTTCCTCTCTCCAACCCTGGCAAAACATGTCTTGATGGACCTCACTTGGTGTACAGGGGCATTGTCATGCAGGAACAGGTTTGAGCTTGACCGCTTATTTAAAGGGGATTTGAAATCCTACAGCATACATGGTAAAATCCCCAGTGTTGCTTAAGCACCTAGTGTTGAGTGTTGAAGTAACTCATTCAGAATCATAGTCCATATCATAGTCCAGTTGGGCTTAAAGCTCTAACTTGCCCATAGGTGTGAATGTTTGTTCATCTCTTTGTTGGCCCTGTAATGGATTGGCGACCTGTCCAGGGTGTACCCCGCCTGGTGCTCGTAGTCGGCTGAGATTCGCTCCAGCTTCCTCATGACCCTCAGTGGATAAGCGGTATAGAAAATGAGTGAGTGAATGACTGAGTACTCTGATTGGAAGCAGCTGATTTGATGGTAAAATTGTGTATGTGATTGTCAAAATTATTGTAATAGATTTTTGTTTGTTTGTTTGTTTGTTTTTACAGTTTTTCCCTCTATTTCAGAGTAATCCACATTGTTTTTAAATGTAAAATATAAGAAGACAATTAATTAATCACAATATCAATATTATACGCCTGATTGCACATCTCAAAATGTTAAGGCCTGTAAGGCATTTAATAAAGATTATTTGAAGTAACTGACCTGTAATTTAGACTGTTGACTTAGGAAGCTCACTGCAGTGGGGAAAAAAACAACAACAATGTAAATCAGTTCATTTACCAACAACTTAATTGACTGACTGGTGATTGACTATTCCGCAGGCCAGCCCAATCAATAAACTGCACTTTAATATGTGGGTTCTCAGCTGTAGCGAGCCTGAATGTTGATTGCTTAAAGTCATCACATGAGATGAGGGAAAAGTGCACAGCTGTCATACGTCTGCAAAAAATGTTATGTCCATGTTCCCATCCTTTAGACATTTTTTTTTTTAATATAAAAGGAAATGTGGAATACAGAAGCAGCTGGTTTATGCAAATGGGCAGATATATTTAGAATGAGTTTGGTTTGTTAATCAGGGACCAAGCTGGAAAGATCCAAAAACCAATCAGAGAGCAAACCTGAGAGGCACTGTAATCTGCCTACTCTTATCCTCTTAACAAAGCAAGGTGTGTGTGTGTTTAGTATGAAACCACCATGATACTGATGTGTGCATCTCCACACACCTTCTAGAGTGCTTCACAAAAGTAGCAGGCTTTGACGGACAGGGCTGTGGGCACACTGCAATCCAGACAAAAGCCCGGGTCAAAGTGTTGCACAGTGAGGCTTGTATTTTTTCCCCCCGTTGTGATGGTGTTCTGTGTGGAGTTTACTATGGCCTACACCTGAGGCGTGACATGTATGGTGGAACATGTTATGGTTCCTCTGTTGCCATTCTGACAGAGTTGCACCTCTAGGTGGGTACTGCTTCTGACATTCTGATGATCATATATCACTGTTTCAGCACTATTTAATATATATA
>JAOVYU010000063.1:14495668-14506725 GCA_025674565.1 Synodontis membranacea | reverse complement strand
ATATCCTTGTAATTACAGACTTTGGAATACTTCCTAGTGGGGCTAATAGAAAACTATTATAGACATCATTGTATTTCATTACTTGAGGAAACCATATTTGTGATCTCAGTTTGAATTTTGAATGAGATTTTGTTTGAATTATTCTTATACAGAGAGCACCTGTGTGGTTTTGCATGTCACTGTTGTTGTTGAACGTTAACTGCTGTGTTTCAAATGCTGAGATATGCTGCTCAGCACCAAGCCTGTTATTTGTGCTCAGAGTTATAGAAAACAGATTGAGGTCTGAACATATAGCAGAACTGATTGTCAAAAAATGGGTATTAGCAGTGTAAATGGATATGACCTGAAGCTGAAGGAAATTGCATGTCTCTTTTGTTCAGTACGACACAGAAGGACAGTCTTGACGGCCATTACTAGCTGATATTACTGATAGTGCGCGTGGAATGAAATTCACTCCTCGTGGGCAGGCACAGGCTGCTTGAGCGGCACTGAGCTGATCCATATCGTGTGTAATGGGTTTTATAGATTAACAGTCACTCTACAAAGGAGAAGCCATGCATAATGCTCAACCAGGTGCTTCTTTCCACTATATCCAGTTTGCTGCTGAACTAACCACAGTTTCTTCCAAGCACTCAGTGACTAGCGCCATTTACTAATTCACTTGACGTTTGTGTTTAATCACAAACTCTGCGATTAAATGTGGGATACTGGTAGCTGTGTTGCTTGTCATTAAACAGGCTGCAGGTGATCTTGCTTTTACATTTTTTTCTTAATCATTAAGGTTCTTGACTCTCAACTGCTTCTTTACATGTGCCTGGAAATGTCCCGTAGTAACTTTGTGAGTTATTTCCTCCACCAAGCAGGTTATGTTTTTTTTGTTGTTGTTTTTTTTTTTTTTTTACTTTAAGCAGGACTGAGCAAAACCTACCAAACTGATGTCAATGTAACTTGGTGAAGTATTGGCAGAGGAAAAACCCATAAAATTTTAGAGTTATGGGGTGGCTCCACTAAATCGGTTTAGCTTTTCCCCCATGTCGTGAGATACAGCATTTGGGCTTGGTTTGAGTCTGTGCTCAACAGTACCATACATCTTAAAATCCAGTAGGTGGCAGTAAAATTCAATAGTAACAAAACATAGCCAATGCAGAAATACAATGACTCCATTGGAAATATGTCCAGACATATAAAGTGGTTGTGGGTTAAAGGTTTGCGTATCATAGAGTAGACTATTGTCCTCAGCGGAGCTCTGCGCTCTCCAAGTGCCCTTTTAGTTGATTGCATGTTGTCCTCTGGTTGGTCTGTGGCTTGTTGCATTTGCTGTCTGCTTTGGCCTGTGTTCTTTCTGTCTGTCCTGCAAGGTCTGTTTGCATGTGTGTGTGTGTGTGTGTGTGTGTTTTCTCTATAAGGTGAGGAGGTTCGTTCACCAGCCCTGGCTGATTATCCCTACCACTGTTTACTTTGTGTTCTGGCTGTAGCATTAATTGGAAGTGTGTGCTCCGGAAATTAAGACTGGAGAGAGATTTGAATGAAGCATGGTGTTGGCAGACAAATGTAATTCATGTGGCAATGTCCTGATCTATCTGCCTTATGTATTGCCTCTGCTTTAAAGGGGACGGTGACATGGATAGTGCAATCCTATTAGCCTAAGCCTAAGATTATTTTGATGAAAGGTGAGTCACCCTAGGGCCTTTTATCCTGCCTCAGTGCTCTGTATGGTCATTATGAGCCAGTGATTTCACCTAGTAGTGAACTCAGGGGAGGTCTGTAATGTTATGTTCCTTAAAGCCCCTGCCATCTTATTAAATATTATTTTATTGTTTCTTATATTATTTTCATAATTAGCTGTTTAAACCAGCTGGAAGTGATGAAGCAATAATCAAGCCTGCACAGATTGCAATCTTAGTTGTTGTTTTTTTTTTTGTTTTTTTTTTGGTCTGCTTTTAATGAATACTGTCTCACATGATGTGTATTAACTTGTGTTAAAACAGTTGATGCTTTGCTTCTGTCATTAATCATATATATTAGGGTGGTGCATAAGTTAATGGCCTTACTGAAAAATATTGTCATGTTTTTTCTAAAATAATACTCAGAGTTAATCTTCTGCCATTTATCTTGGAAAGAATGACTACCAAGGAGGATTCTGGTTTTGAGGAAATTAGTCTATGCAATTTTGTATATCCTCGATTTCTGCAGCTCCTTGTCTTCTATTTTCTTTGGTCTATCCTATTGGTCTTTCCACTATTGCTGAGCTCCATGCTTGATTGATAATATATCTAAAACACGTGCTTTTACAGGGAGTTTTGATAAAAAATAGAAGATATTTACTAGACCGTGAACTTATGCAGCATCCTAGTAGTTCTTGAATCAATGATGCAGTCTTGATGACTGCATATCAAATGGCAAATGATGAATTTAACAAACTTGAATTTGTTACTTTGAAACTTCAATATTATGGTCAGAGGCGTTATATACTGTGCATTGAAGTATTGTTACCGCATCTTTTGCAGTCTGTCCTACTTACGTGGTTGGGCCTGTGCTGAAATAAAAGTTATCACAACACACATAAATCTTTACACCATATTTTTGGTTCTGATCTTTTGCAGTAGAAGAATCAGACATTATTGATTTGGAAAAGCGCTACTGGCTTCTGAAAGCTCAATCACGGACTGGACGCTTTGACTTAGAAACCTTTGTTCCTCTGGTGTCGCCTCCTATTCATGCATCACTAAATGAAGGTAATGTAATATTTATGAATGCCGGTTTTAAAAGGCTCTATTGGATTGTTGCACTGACATGCATCCACCTGCGACTCCTGTTCATTAAAGCTCTCTCAATTTCAAGAAATTTCATGCTTTGGTAATGATGATGGCCTTAGAAGATGGGATTTCCATTTGCATGTGGCTCAATATTTTTTAAAAGTGAGACTGAACAATCCAATTATTTTCTGAGTTAATCTGAACAACTGGCACATTCTCCCATTTTGCAGGCTTGTTTCATGCCTTTGATGAGAATCGGGACAATCACATTGACTTTAAGGAAATATCATGCGGGCTGTCTGCATGCTGTCGAGGACCCGTGGCTGAAAGGCAAAAATGTAAGCTGCACCATTTGATTTTTAAATTGAGTTAAAAAAAAAAAAAAAGAAAAAAAGGGTAGAGCAATTGAAGTCACCTAAAGTCATTTATTCAGTGCGTCTTGCTTTGGTTGGAGGATCTTTTTCATACAAGGCCATCCCACCATCCATGCACTACAGTTAGTTAATTAGTGAAAACGTATTTATTTAAAATTTTTTCCATTGCTGATTTAATTTGGAGTTGCAGATGATAATTAAGATGCTATTACGTGGATTTTTTTTAAAATTATTATTACTAAAGCACTCCTTTTTGTCCAGTTTGTTTCAAAGTGTTTGATGTGGATCGGGATGGAGTTCTGTCTCGAGATGAGATGCACAAAATGGTGGTGGCCTTACTGGAAGTGTGGAAGGACAACCGCACTGATACTCTCCCAGTAAGCTATAAAAGTTTTAGCGTTCTTTTTATTGCCTAAATCAATCTGTTTTCTGAAATGTGTGTTGGCATCGGGTATAGTGCTATTGTACTTTATAATGGTTTTGTTTTGTGTTTTTGCATTTAATTTGGCAGAGAAACAAGATATTCTTGATCTATTCCCTCTGTTTAAAAAAAAATCTTTATTTAGCCTCAAATGCCTTTGTAGAGTCTAACACAGAACTGCTAGTTCTTAGTGTTTTGCGCTTATCAGGATTTGCTTGTCAGTTAACTTTTTTTTTTTCTTTGTGCAGGAACTGGAATCCAGTGTATCTGATATTGTCGAAGAAATCCTTACAATACATGACACTACAAAAGTATGTATTTTTGATAATTTTACAATCTGCTTGATTGTGAACAAGTCAACAGCAACGTAAACTCCTTTCCTGCTCTCTCTGTCTCCTACCACACAGCAGGGACAACTAACGCTAGAGGACTATCAGATATGGAGCGTGAAGAGTGCCCTGGCAAGCGAGTTCCTCAACCTGCTCTTTCAGGTGTTGTAGATTTTTAAACATGTATCTGAACTTTTCATTTGCTCATACTATATATTTCACATATTTCTTCCACTTGGTTTCAAGCATATGTCATGCTGTCACTCTAATCAGGTGTGTCACATAGTCCTGGGCCTCCGGCCTGCTACGCCCAAGGAAGAAGGCCAGATCATCAGGTGAGTAAATTGCAAAAGTACCTGAAATCTACCAGCAATGTCCTTTGGTAAACCTTACTATCCCTATCACTAACCTCTCAGCTGACCACGCTGCTGTGTTAAAATTAGTTTTCATGGCTTGTGTTGTATATTGCATCCTCTCTTGCTGATAACCACTGTATATTTATAAATGATAACGACTGATTACGACACATTATTTGGAAACCCATTACAATTTCTCTGTAAAACTGTATTCAGTTGCACTGTGTTCTAGTTTCAACAGCAGTCACACTGGATTTTTGCCTCCCTGTGTTCTTTGTCTGCGTGTAGCAAAAATTATAAGCGGTTATAAGCTGTCCTGGTGTGACGTGCCTTTGTAAGGAACGCAGTAATGACCTCGGCTAGCTAGCCAAATTTTTTTGTACAATTATGGGACAGAACTGACATTCAATAAAAGTTAGGTGTTGTCTGTATATAATAATAATAATAATAATAATAATAATGAATATTATTATTATTATATAATAATAATATTGAATAATATTGTATATTATGTAATAACAAATAATATGCAATAATTAATGTAATGCTTGCCTCATTTTTATTAAAATTTTTATTAAAGCTCAGCGTGACCACTAATTTAAAGGCATGCATCTTCTTTATTATTAAAGGAAAAAAAAAAAATACAGAGGCTGTGTTTGTGCTGTTAGTTTTGGCTTATTAAGTGCATGCATCTGTATGTAGCCTACATGTTGTGTCGTTTAGCTGACTGTTCTGTGCTTTGGTGTGTGTTTGTTCACAATCTGACCATTTTGACCTGAGCTTTTATTTAAAAAGTATAAAAGAGCAAAAAGATTTCTTTATAATTAGTAAGGTTAAGGTTAGACTTAAATATAGGCATGGCATTAACTAGCTACATGAATGGATGGTTTTACAAGGTGTGTGTGTGTTTGTGTGTGTTTGTGTGTGTTTGTGTGTGTTTGTGTGTGTGTGTGTGTGTGTGTGTGTGTGTGTGTGTGTGTGTGTGCACCCAGGGGATGGCTGGAGCGAGAGAGCAGACATGGCCTCCAACCAGGCCAGAACTGGTTCCTCATCTCTATGCAGTGGTGGAAATTATGGAAAGACTACGTTAAATATGTGAGTGACATGTCCAATGCAAGAATCAGCAATTCTGCTGAGAATTATACACTGAAACTAATAAATTCACAGTAGATTCTCTAAGTGTGATAGGATTTTCTTTATGTTTAAAGGATAATAAATGCATAGTAGTGGAGCAGCCGGGTGTGCTGGGCAGTGGCAGGAGGACTCCTCAGTCCACACCATCTGCTGAACCAGCCCTAAGCAAGACTGGAACAGTGGCACGATCTCTCAGCTCACCAGGAGAAAAGTCCCCAAAAAGCAACTGGGAGGTTTCAGAGAGCACCCCTAATAGTAAGTGGGTGTTTGAGTTGTCTTATGCAGCGATTAAGGTGTCAAGTTATACATCAGTTGTCGGTGCTTACTCAAGCAATTTTTAAGCTCAGTTGGGTTTTTTTTATGTATAAAAATATAGCAATTTAATTTACGTCTGTTTCCGTTTGTTGGGTAAAGTCAAAAGCTCAGTTGGTTTGAAAATTCCCATCAGTGTTCATAATTTTTTTTTCTTAGAAAGCTATTAAATGCATGTTATAAAGCGCATTTGTATAATTCACTGAAAGCAACCATCACTATATCATTTGTATTAACAATTAGACAATCCTCAGAAATACTGTGTATGCTGTCTCCTCCTCAGGTCAGCTGCCGCATGTGAGCTCATCAGCCACGGACATCTGCTTTGCTCGGCAGCACAATGTTTTGGACAACAATAACCAGTGTTTCTCTACCACCAATGGCCACCTACCCAACCACCTGGCTACCCAGAAACCAGGTGCCATCGACAACCAGCCCTTAGTCACCACCGAGCCCGTGAAGGTCCGTGTGTGTTAGGCTACATGTGGTCAGCCTTATGCACGTAAAACTGCTTGTCACCCATCATAACCCAAAAGAGACACATGGTTGTTGACAAGGCAGCTAAAACTTTTTTAATTACAAATTTAAAAATGATATTAAAAAAGTAATCAGATTCTTTGTTTATTCTGGTGAGTTTCATGAAAGAAGACTCTCCTGACAGCAGCACGCAAAATTAAGCCTCTATACTTCATCAAGCATCAGTGGAACTACAATGGGAACCATGTATTGGAATCTTGTGTTATGAGGTTTTTTTTTCCCACTATAAACCCCGTCAGAAAGCTGTCAAAGTCAACAGCTGGAAAATTGGCAATTTTCTCTCTGCCCAAATGCTTTCAAAGTGTTTATAGCAGGAGCTGTGCATGATTGACAATTTACAATTTTATTACTGCCAAATTTCAGTGGAATTTTGGAGGGAAGACATTTTGATATTTTATGACATCAAATCACATAGTGAGAAACTCAAGATTTTTAAAGCGGCAGATTGTCAGACTGCAGTGACTCAGTGTGTGAGGCTCAGTGTGTTATTGCTTTTATTGTTGAAAGGTTTTATACTCTGTAATAACACCTCGTCCTTCTAACTGACTCTGATACTGTCATGCCTGATTATATGCCATTATTCTCTGCAGTCACAACAAATAAGCCTTTCAAAATGTGCTGGACTTCATCTCGCTCTGCTGGCAATGGAATAATTCAGCAGGTGGTCTGCTGCCCCTGGTGTTGCTTTATTACAAAAAAGTTGACATTTAAATGGCCATTTATCAGGGCAGCCTATCATCACTATTATGATAAGCAGACTGACTGTTTGCTTTTTTGCCCCCTGCAGGCACCCACATTAACTATGGAGGGAGGGCGTCTGAAGAGACCTCTGAGCCTAATGGCTGGCCGGGATTTTGAGACCGTACCAGAGCCAGTGTGGCGCGCACTCTACCACTGGTACGGTGCCAACCTTAGCCTGCCCAGACCGGTATGTGTGCCAGCCATCATTGGTAAAACTTGTTGCCCATTTTATTCGCATATCTTTATTGTATTTTAGAACCTTTTATTAAGCATGCCTATAACAACAGGGGCACTAAGCACATTGTTATACTGTATATACTGGTAAGAAAAATTTTACTGACTAATCCGTAAGCACTGTAGAGCTCAGTTTATTGGCAGGACTGCAACACTTTCCTTCTGTTTGTCTGTCTGAAGGTGATTAAGTCACTCAGCACAGACCAGCCAGAGCTGGAGCTCTTCCCCCGTTATTTGCTCTTCCTACGACAGCAGCCAGCCACACGCACCCCCCAGTCCAACATCTGGGTTAACATGGGTATGAGCAGCCTGCGAATGTTCCCTCCACACTTTCCCAGAGGTAATGTAAGCCTGCAGCAAGAGAGTGGCTCCCTCCACCGTCCTGGGGCAACCTAATCTCCTAAAACAATCCTAAAGGGGATTTGGCACAGCAAGTGCAACAAATTCTGACTGGCAGCACTAAAAAAAAAAAAATCCCAAATCCTGTTCATTCCTGGCACCTATCTCTGCCTGCTTTTCGCATAGCTGCTTGGTGAGCTCAGACTGAAGCTCTCTATGTTTGTTTAAGCAGGCATTATATACGATTTGGTTATGGAGCTCATTATCAGGTTTTCTGAAAAGCACTAAGTAAAGAAGGGACACATAGCAGAGCGCTAACCTGATTGTGCAGCACTGAGGCAGTGTTCTGGTGAGCAATGGAGCTCCACTAATCTTATTTTAGCTATCTGATTGTTGGCTGCAGCAGGGTTTGTTACATGGTTCAGCTCTCAGTCACAACTCCGCTCCGACTGTCAGATGGGATTCTGTGCATTCTGGGAAGAAATGGGTGCTCCTGTCCAGTTGATTGCTTTTAATGATCTTGCAAAGTGGATTAGTGGGTTGAACTAATTATTATTAATCAGCATTGCTGTGTTTAGACTTACCTTGTTTGTCTTTGTGTTTGTGGGGTGTTTTTGGCTTTATTTGCCTCTTTTTCTTTTCCCCAGACTAATGGTTAATCAGTCCCTTTTAAACCATCTTTGCCCTTTCTTGCTGCTACTTACAGTTTAATAAATGCTTTTTGAAAAAAAAAAAAAAAACCTTTTTCTGTGGTGTACATTGAATCTTTGGTGGGGTATCCTTCTAATTACCGGAAAATTTATCTGTTTATATTGAGAAAGTGAGAAGGTACTATTAGTATAGTTACCTGATGAGTCACTATACATATACTGTATACAGAAAAGGCTCCAAGTACAGTATAGCAGCACAGCAATATTTCAAGGTTTGAAAGGGTTGGAATGGTTATTCATTACTGAATGGAGCGTGTGTTAAAGACAGGCCCTTTTCCCCCACCCTCCTACAGGTAACATGCCTTCTCCGAATGCCCCACTGAAGCGTGTGCTGGCGTACACGGGTTGTTTCAGCAGGATGAGCACCATTAAAGCCATCCATGGGTACCTGTCACAGAGGTTACGCATCAAAGAAGAAGACATGCGCCTCTGGCTCTACAACAGCGAAGTGAGATCCTCTGCATCTCCCCTGTGCTACAGCACAGTGTTCTTACTGTACCTTACCAATATGTATTTACAGATAACACCTCAGTGTGAATTATTTTACTGACTGTGAACCTACAGGCATGTGTATAAGCATTATGTTCTCAGCATTAACTCTTTGCGCTTTCCTAAACTCCTCTCTTTAGAATTACCTCACTCTCCTTGATGATGAAGATCACACTTTAGAGAGTTTGAAAATAGAGGATGAGCAGCACTTGGTGATTGAGGGTACGTCTGTGACTTTGTCTCTGTCCGAATTCAGGTTTTACGTGCTCCTTCAAGTTAATGAAAATATTGCAAATTCTTTTCGTTTTACCTCTCACTAGTTCGAAACAAAGACATGAGCTGGCCAGAGGAAATGTCCTTCATTGCCAACAGCAGCAAAATAGACAGACACAAAGGTAACATTCAGAGTTTCATGGAAGTAACTCCGTCAGTGAACGGGTGTGGTGTTTTTCACTCAATAATAATTCCCCTATCAAAGTAGATTATCAGCTGTGGAACACCATGGCATGCCAAAACATGGCATGCCAAGCTGATAAGAAGTTGAGTCTCTGCTGGGATGTTTAATATTGATCTCTTGCAGATAAAACTAGATGTAACTGCATGAATAATTAAAGTAGAAAGAAGCATAACTGGAATGACCCATTTTTTTTCTCCCCATCCATTATGTGTTTTGATTGTAATAGTTTTATGTTGCATTAAATGTATTATGTATTGAATTTTGATTAAGTAAAATCATTTGTGATTCTTTCTGAAGTTCCTACAGAGAAAGGTGCCACGGGTCTGAGTAACCTGGGGAATACATGCTTTATGAATTCTAGTATTCAGTGTGTGAGCAACACCAAGCCTCTCACTGAATACTTCAGTTCTGGGAGACACCTCTATGAGCTGAACAGGTGAGGAACTGTCTCTTGTAATCTGTTGTGAATAGTGTTTGATTTGTTTTTTTAAAAAAGTTATTTGGGGAGCTTGCTTGATGAAGGGTTTCTTTACTGGACCATAGTAAATGTTTGACTTTCATTTACTACTCATATCTTGACAGAACCAATCCTATAGGAATGCGAGGCCATATGGCCAAGTGCTATGGAGATTTAGTGCAGGAACTCTGGAGTGGAACACAAAAAAGCATTGCACCGCTAAAGCTTAGGGTGGGCACTTTTTGTACTTAGTCATTTATCATTATCATTAATTATCATTTATCAATTACTTGTACTGAAGTTAGTGTCATGTTTCCTGTAGTGGACTATAGCGAAGTATGCACCGAGATTCAATGGTTTCCAGCAGCAGGACTCGCAAGAGCTGCTGGCGTTCTTGTTGGATGGGCTCCATGAGGACCTGAATCGGGTCCATGAGAAGCCCTATGTGGAGCTGAAGGACAGCGATGGACGGCCAGATGCAGAAGTGGCCACCGAGGTCTGTGTCAGGCTGTTAGTCATTTCCATGGTCTCTTGTCTTCATTTTTCAGAGCTCTTAGTCAGAGTGACTGACTGTGTGATTGAAGGAGATCAGTGAAAATCACTTTGTCAGCTATAAACTCCTTCAGGGGTAGATTAGCTTTGATGTTGATGTGACTTATTAATGTAGCGCTAATGAAAGACAGCAAGAGACCCGTAGGAAGTGCTGTACCATGTAGTGCTTAAAGTGTGTGTGTGTGTGTGTGTGTGTGTGTGTGTGTGTAGGCATGGGACAACCACTTGAGAAGAAACCGCTCAATTGTGGTGGACCTGTTCCATGGCCAGCTTAAGTCCCAAGTGAAGTGCAAAACGTGCGGCCACATCAGTGCTCGCTTTGACCCCTTTAACTTCCTGTCTTTGCCCCTTCCAATGGATAGCTCGATGCACTTAGAGATTACAGGTGAGGTGCAGCAGATTAAAAATAGTTATCTAAAATCTTCTAGTCTGCAAGAAGCTCACTCTTGCAATTGTGCTATACAGTCATTAAACTGGATGGTTCCACCCCGGTGCGTTATGGGCTCCGTTTGAACATGGACGAAAAGTATACAGGCCTAAAGAAGCAGCTGAGTGAACTGTGCAGCCTAAAGCCAGATCAGATCCTCCTGGCTGAGGTCCATTCCTCCAACATCAAGGTGAGCGGAACACACTGTCAGCCGAGACTGAGGATGACATTAAACTTTACAGTCGACCCTCGCCACTTCGCGGTTTGAATTTCACGGTTTCGCTCTATCGCGTTTTTTCCAAATACAGGATATTCATGCGCTCGGTTGTCTGAGTCAGTTATTTTTATTAACTTTTTTTCCAAAAAATTGGGTGTTATTTCATGTCTAGAGGGCTCAAATAATGTTAAAAACCGTATTTAGAAGGTCGTAAA
>JAOVYU010000063.1:14479219-14495568 GCA_025674565.1 Synodontis membranacea | reverse complement strand
TTGTCATAATTTTCTGACTGTTTATACTTCCTAGTCCAGTATAAGCATTTGAATGCTTATACTGGACTAGGAAGGGAAATCTATTAGTACATCAGCCCCACCAAGAATTTTTTTCACCAGCCGCCACTGCTTATTAGAGATAAACTTATAAACTCATACATTTAGAATTTATATGTGGAATTTAAATGTTTCTCTATAGCTGAACTGTGACTATGGCTATTGCTAAAAGAGCTATACAAATAAAATGTAATTAAATTTAATTAATATGTTAGTAACAGCTCGTTCACAGGGACCTATACTGTATAGGGGACATGCTAATACTAAACAGGTTTTTTGAAATTGTTGTTCTTTAACACTAAAAACATAATCACTGACTTGCTGAGGCTATCTATGAGGACATTTATTTTTATCAACTATGGACAGTGGTCACATGCTAGAGATTACATGATAAGCTGTATTTATTGTCTTACTATCTTAAAGAGAGGGATAACAGGAACTCGCTTGTCTCATGGACGTTCCACAACATTAAATGTAACTATGAATATTAAAAAAACATGATGTGCTGTTGAAAATTGAAACCTTTGACACATTTCTTTGATATAAAAGAAACTTAACATCACACCACCCTAATGATTTTTGGTATAATAATCATACCAGCACACCCTATCATGGCTTATTCCTTAATTATTAATTATTGCTTAATTGTTATTAATGACTCCAATATACTCCAGTTATTTTATTTATTATTTTATAGATATTATTCTGACATTTCAGTGAATATAACTGTGTCTTTAGAACTTTCCTGAGGACAACCAGAAAGTCCGTCTGTCCGTAAATGGCTTCTTGTGTGCATTTGAGATTCCTGTGCCTGGTTCTCCCACCTCTGTCACATCTCCAGCACCAGTAGGTAAGAGAAACGCTCCTCTTCATCTAAAGCACTCTTTGCTTTTTATGTCCCACAAGGTCCCTTTTGTCTCATTCTTTCTGTTCAAAACGTCTCATCTCTAGCCAATACACTGATGGGCAACGGCATCGCTCGGACCAGCCACGCTGAAAAACCTGGCCCCATTCCAAATGGCACAGCTGGCACACCCGTTCGAGGTGGATCTGACAGGGGCCTGGTTAATGGCATGCCAAGTACAGTGGTGTCCTCCGGCTCAGAAAAGAGTCTTGTCAACGGCATCCCCAATGGCCATGCGACCCCAGTTCAGGACAGCCCTTTCATTGGCTACATCATTGCCATGCACAGGAAAATGGTAACTGGTGAAGACTCGTCTGTCAGTCCAGCACTAACACTGTGAAGAATCTTTATACCATCTCTTTTTCTCGATCTCCTTTAGATGCGGACAGAGCTATACTTCCTCTCCTCCCAGAAGAACCGGCCTAGTTTGTTTGGTATGCCTCTCATTGTGCCCTGCACAGTGCACACCAGTAAGAAGGATCTATACGACGCTGTATGGATACAGGTGTCCCGTCTTGCCAGCCCCCTGCCCCCTCAGGAGGCCAGCAACCATGCCCAAGACTGGTCAGTGCCTTCTTCTTTCATTATATGTGATTGTACATAATTATATCATTGCACACAGAGTTAATTCTAGCTAAAGCTGAATGGTCTAGCAATAACTTAGTTTACAAGTATAAGGAGGTACATACTTAACATGTGTGTCCAGAATTGTGGATGATCTGACAGGTGTTGTGATAGATGTGATGGATCAGAGTTTTTAGGCCACTAAAAGCAAACTAAAGAAGGCATTATTTGGATTATGCAGCTTGCCAACCTTGCACAGAAATGGACCATTTTATTTATTGTGGAGCATGCATCATGAGATATCAACTTTCCTCTTTCCTTATTTTGTTCTAATGACATGGATCCTACTATACTGAAGTGATGACAGTCTGGGTTACCAGTACCCTTTCATCTTGCGGGCAGTGCAAAAGGATGGCAATTCTTGTGCCTGGTGCCCATGGTACAGGTAAGCCATTTATCCTGTCTCTGTAGGGGAGTGTTTTTGTGTGTCTGTGAGTTAGAGGGCTGCCCTTAGTGATGAGTTTTCATGTCTTGACCAGGTTCTGCAGAGGTTGTACAGTGGAGTGTAATGAGGACAGGGCATCCCTAGGAAATGCTTACATTGCTGTGGACTGGGACCCCACTGCCCTCCACCTCCGTTATCAAACTTCCCAAGAGAGGGTGAGTACCATTATTACATACGACAAGGAGGCTATACTGCCAGAATTATGGAAAGTGTTCTGAGTTATGGACACCTAAATTGCCCGGTCCCAAAGAAAACATTTCTATGTCCAGTGTAAAGTCAGTTCTGAAGGAGTGAAGTTTAACTGACACTTACTTGTGCATTAGATTGTTTGTTTGTTTTTTAGAGCTAGCACTTTTAGAGAGATGAAATTTGTTTCTGTCCTGTACCAGACGTCAGTTTTTTTTTCCATAACTTCAATCCGTAGTTTGTACAAATTCTGAATAATCAAATAAGAGAAACAGAAATTAAAAACAGATTAAAAACACTGGATGCAATATTAATCATTTGCTGTGTAATTAAATTTAAATATCTGATATTAAATAACTTAAATATCTGATACAAATCAGTGTCTGTAATTGAGGCTTGATGAACTATATGGCCAAAAAGTATTTGGATACTTAACCATCACATCCGTATATGCCCATTCCAAAACCGCAGACATTAACATTTAGTCTCAGTGAAAGGAAATCTTAATGCGAGAGCATGCAAAACACTCTAGACACTTGTGTGATTATGACTTTGTGGCAACAGATTCAGGAAAGCCCATATATGGGTGTGATGAACAGGTGTCCAGATACTTTTGGCCTTACTTTTAGAATGCATATATAATGTGTAATTAACTCAACATTATGCTATCCAGCAATGTTGCTTCGCACAACAAACAAGCTGTATCTACGGGTTTACATTCTATAAAAGATATTCTTCACTGTAACCATCTCTCTTAAGATTAGTTGCCAAGATCACATTCATGAACAGATATATATATGATCGATGCGAGCATTCCCGGAGCGGGGGAGGGGGGATGTAGTGAAAATGTAGTGAGTACAGATACTCATGCTAAAATGTATGAAGTAAAAGTAGAAAATAGGCATAAAAAAGTAGCGAAGTAAAGTACAGATGCCCGAAAATTCTACTTAAGTACAGTAACGAAGTATTTGTACTTCCCATCTCTGTGTGTGTGTGTGTGTGTGTGTGTGTGTGTGTGTGTGTGTGTGTGTATTTTCGCACCCCCCCGTCAACAATAATTCCGCCGACCCCAAACAACAATAATTCCGCCGATTTTTCATGGTCAAACATGATTAACATGTTGTGTACTTGTTTTGTTTTTATTTGCTGGCTGCTTTTTTTAAAAATTACTTTTAAATGTACTTATAAAATGTATTTATTTCATAAAGCATTTAATAAATAAATACATAATTCTGCTTTTATATTGCAGAATTGCTGTATCATGTTATCAACATATTATCATAGTATTTTATTGAGTGTAGATAAATAAACTGGGGGGGGTAGTTCTTTTTAGTAATTAAGAATTTCAAGTTCTTAAAAATGGTTAAGAATTTGAAAAATTTATAAGAATTGTTGATACCTTGGGAAGACTTATAGAAAGTTACTAATCACAACAGATTTCAATGTAGTCAGTTTTACTACTGATTTCATGCATTATTCTTGTAACTTCTTGATGAAGTTAGAGAAGATTTTCTTAAATGCTGTTATTGAAATTTTATTTATTGATGCCATGAAGTATGGTATAAAAATAATGTAGCAAATTACTGAACATGTTAACCCATAATAGCAAGCAGTTTTTACAGAAGGGTAAGCCATGCTTCTTTACAATATGTTAGAACCTTTTTTCTGTTTTTTTCAGTCAGTTTTTACAGAAGGGTAAGCCATACTTCTTTATGATATGTTAGAACCTTTTTTTCCCCTTTACATGTAGGTAGTCAATACCTGAGGATTTTAGAAATCTCCTGTTTGGGTGTTTGTTTTATTCATGGAAAAAAGTTATACAAACTTTAACAATATAAACCAACAACATAAACTTTAACAACAAATTTTGTTATTTTAATTCTTACATATTAAATTAATAAGTATAGTTTAATAGATTTTGAATGTTACACCCATACCATACTGCCGATTCAAAAGTTCTCAAGCTAAAAAGATGTTAAAAAGGACTGTTGTACAATATAATATAATATACAATTTCTCGTTATTACCTTCCAGGTACTGCTAGGTCTAAAGTCTGCTTATACTGATTAGTGATGAAATGGGTTTTTGTGTGTTTTATGTAGGTAGTGGAGGAGCACACTAGTGTGGAACTGAGTCGACGTGCCCAGGCCGAGCCCATCAGTCTGGACAGCTGTCTGAAGGCCTTCACCAGTGAAGAGGAACTGGGTGAGGATGAACTCTACTATTGCTCCAAGTGCAAAACTCACCGTCTGGCCACCAAGAAGTTGGATCTCTGGAGACTGCCTCCCATACTGGTATTAAAAATAAGAAAAAAAAAACCCTACTCTTTCCATCTTACCTCTTGCACATGTTCTACAGTTCACCAGGTCACTGAGGGATATGACTTCAATATTATTTTCAGATAGTTCATCTGAAACGCTTCCAGTTTGTGAATGGCCGCTGGATTAAGTCCCAAAAGATAGTGAAGTTCCCACGTGAGAGCTTCAACCCCAGTGCGTTTTTGGCTCCACGTGAAGCTCAGAGCACATGGAGCCTGCAGAGCCAGAGTGAGTGTCCAGTGGAGGAGCTCCAGAAACTGGACAACGGAGATTCCTCTGTGTCTTCCATCCCCAACACTACTGCCGTCAGCCCTCCCATATCTGGCAGAGGTTTGTCTCTACAGTGTCCTATCTCCCTGTGTCAGAGGCTACAAAGCTGTTTTAATGTGTTCCCTGTTCTGCAGTTTTATTTACCTTAATAGTTTAAAAGTTGTTTGAATAAAAATAGACCTTCATGAACTTATGGTGAAATGTGAAATGCTTCTATTCCATCTAGGCACCCCAAGTTCAGTTAGGAGGGTAGGCAGCCCACTGAGCAGAAACAACAGCCCCAATAGCAGCCCTAAAAGCACAGGACGGAAACAGGGACGTCTGCGTTTGCCTCAGCTCGGCAGTAAACACAGACTCTCCAACAGCAAAGAGAATTTGGACAGCAGCAGCAGCGGTGGCTATAAGGAGAGTGGCCCAGAGCCAGAGCCCAGCATGGTAACAGAGGCGGAGCCTCAGGTGGCAGGAGGTACTCCAGAGCCCTACCCACAGGACTCTTCCTGGACATTGGTTCCCTCCAGTACTGACTGTGATGTCATCATGGTGAATGGCCTGTGCCAGGACAATAACCAAATCAATGGGCACTCAGAGGCCAGCACAGAGCTAGACAGCACCTCTCACCAAAGAGATGAAGTCTGTCTTGAGCCAATATACAATTTATATGCAATTTCGGTATGTCTTCCCTGTCTACTTAAACCTGTCAAAACTCATTTTCTTGTGCGTGTGTGTGCGAGCTCGTGGGTGTGGTACTTGTTTGAAAATGCCAGGTTGATATTTATTGTTAAAGAGAGACTTGGACATCTATCCAACATCATTCATCACAGTATTATAAATGATTTTTGCCTACTCAGATGTGCTTTTTCTTTATAGTGCCATTCAGGAATCATGGGAGGGGGCCACTATGTGACCTACGCTAAAAACCCCAATGATAAATGGTACTGTTATAACGACAGCAGCTGCAAGGTAAAATGTCCTTCCGTGCTTACAACTATTTATATTAAAGGTTATCTCCATCCTTTGTTTGAAATGCTCCCCACTAACTTCCTTGAAAGAAAAAACAAAAAAGCATTTAAAAAAGTGTTAAAAAAAGTGTTAACAAAAAGGTGTTAAGGGGTCTGCGTGTGTGTGTGTGTGTGTGTGTGTGTGTGTGTGTGTGTGTGTGTGTGTGTGTGTGTGTGTGTATAGAGGTCGTTGTGTGGTTAGTATAAATAGCTGATGGGTTAAGAACAGACAGATGGGTACCAATTGGCTTCTTCTCTTTTATTATCACTCCAGGGTTAATAACTCAACTTCTGTTTAACACAGAATCCTTATTTCAGCTTTCTTTTGTAGGTCTTGTTACTGGTTTGGTGGCTATGATTTTTCATTTTGATATTCCTCTCGTGTCCCTCTTTTTTTTTTATTCCTCTTTCCAATCATTTTTTCCAATAGACTTTGAATAGGAACTATTTCGCTCCCATTTTGTCAGTTTTCAAAATATAACCACCAAACTTATTAAACATGTTCTGGACTGTACTAAAGAGCACTCTACCAATTGTCATCCATCTATCACTGCTACAATCTTTTTTTTTTTATGCCTTGCTTTTTTCCCTATTGACTTCAATTGTTTGAATGGGATTTTTTTCAAACTGCCCCCATATAGTCAAATTTTAAACAATACCTAGTAAAAAAAAAAAAAAAAAAACTTTCTAGACATTTCCAGGGCAATAGTACAAAGCACCCATGACTTGCTTGCTTTCTGTTTTTTTTTCCATCCCTTGCTTTTCTCCCATTGACTTCAGTTCATTTTCTGAGGAGTAAATGCTAACGTTAATATGTAGCTTTTCCATCTATTATATGTCATTATCGCTCACATTCACTTACTTTCACTCTCTGTCTGTCTGTCTGTCTATCTATCATTTTATGCTAGAAACTTTGTTCTAATGGCAAAATGTTAACCCCCCTCAGGAAAAGTGCGCATTTATTGTCCTTTCTGATATTCCACTCACATCCCTCTTTGTTATCCCTCTATCCACCCATTTTTTCTCCATGAAGTTTGAATGGGAAAGTTTTTCAAACTGCTCCTCTTTTGTTATCCCTTCAATTCATTTTTCAAGGCCTAGCTGTTCCCAGGGATTAACAGCTAAAACCACATACCGGCCACTTTATTAGGAACACGTGCATGTACTGGCCATTTTATTAGGATCACCTGCACGATGGCTGAAATGCTAAGTGCTAACATGCTAACGGCTTAATTTATTCAGCTATTTACACATTCTCTGTCTGTCTGGTATCTAACCTGCCTATCTATTTAAAAAAATGTATTGCTTTTCTCTCACACTAACTTTCTCTCTCTTTTTTTCCATCTATTTTGAACTGTTACTCTTTTACTTTGCAATCACTAGTATTTCCTTCAGGAAATGCACATCTACTTGATTACTGAAATCACTGTTCTCATACTCGTGTCCTGCATCCACTTGAGAAAATATGAAAAAGAAAGGAACCTCTGGCAATAGTTTGATGCAGAGAGAAATAAACTAATTTGGTGCACAAGTTAGTGATGAGTAGTAGGACTAATAAAATCTTGGGAGTGGGTGGATTTTACTTTCTCACAGATAGTAACAGACAGGCAGGTTTGAAGCTCAAAGGTTAAAAGGGAGATAATTAATTTGTGGTCTCATGTGCAGCTTTCGCTTATGTTCTATAATCCGCTGGATTAGTAATTATAACATGCAAATATCTGTACTGACTGTCAGATTATTATTATAAACGTGCATTGGCACTTTGATCACATAGGCTAAATCTCGTTTGATTAATGAACTTTTCCCTCCTGCACTGTGGTAGTTACAACCTTATAGAATTTTAGCAGACACCAGAGCATCCGCTATAGAGCTATAGCACAGCTGAAATGTTGATCTGAAATGGCCTTTGCATTCAGCACGTCTTGGCCCAGCTAAATAACTGTGGGAGATTTTGGACCAGCCTGTTTGACCATCATCAACACAGCAGTTGAGGAAATACAATTTGTAAGAATGATGTTTATCTCCCTGGTACAGATCCAGAGTGTCGTAGAATCTATACCAAGGCACATAGAAGCTGATCTGGTGGCTCATGTTGTCATGCTCGCCATGACTTTGGTTTACTAAAACACTATATGCTGTGATTTTTTTTTTTTCCTTCAATTTGTCAGCTGTCTGTATATTAGCATATATCTCTGACATAGATCTTGGAATAATCTTGCCTGAAAGTAATGCTGTGATTTTGATGCATGAGGGGTGTGAATGGGAGCCCCAAGCATTTTACTTTTTGGTTCATTACTCTCCAGCTTCTGAGGCAACATTGGATCAGTGGACAAAAAAAAAAAAAAGACAACTACTTTGGGACTTCTGTCAATGACATGTCCATGTGCTATGATTACTGGTGTTGACGATTGAAAAGTGTAGCCCTCATATAGGTAACAGTGTATTGTGTCACACATTGAGGCAAGATACAGATGGGGAGTACGAACCATGGTTAAAAATGTTTTTGGACATAATATGACTACTGAACAAGTGACAGATTTATCGCTAACAGGCTTTTGTTTGTTTTAAGTATTTAAAATTTAACGCAGCCGATAAAAAGCTTGTCTCTGCTTCCTCTATCTCAATTTCCAGGAAGTTCACTCAGAAGAGATTGACACGGATTCAGCGTACATTCTCTTTTATGAACAGCAAGGAGTGGACTACTCTCAGTTTCTGCCTCTGACTGATGGCAAAAAAATGGCAGATACTACGAGCATGGACGAAGACTTTGAGTCAGACTACAAGAAGTACTGTGTGCTTCAGTGATCCTGTACCCTTCCACATTAAAGGCACTTGACGAGTTCGTCGGTATCCTGCCCCCATGTGCAATGAAGACTGTGTGGCCAAGTGAAGCTGCACGGCTGAAACCGAGGAGCTGCAGTTACCGAAGCACAAAGATCAGCTCGTGAATGAGGGACTCTGCTGCTTTCCCTAGTTTCAGAAACACTTACTGGAGTTTTAGCCATCAAATGGCTGAAAGAGTTTGAGATTAAATAAATAAAGAATTTGTGTAGCTTGTGAATATTGCCAACTGAACAAAACGAGTCCTGGACCAAAAAAAAAAAAAAAAAAAGAAATTTCTTTAACATTAATGTGATTAACAAGACTCTGTCCAAATCTGCAGCATCTCATACCTATGGGAGACGATATTTATGTATTTATCTTTCCATGAGGTTTTCTCAAGGAGAAGGAGCACTCTTGTCTCATTTTCCATAAACTTGTGTTTTGTATTTTTATATTTATATGATAAAATCATAAGCAGAGCTTCTTCTTTTTTTGGCCAAATGCATTAAATCAGTCCCAGCTTAGTCCGTCAGCTCTACTGGAGAGGTTTCTATTGGGTAAGTGCAATGTTCGATTCTGTAAAGTCAGATTTGATCTTTTGTTCCTCAGCAGACATATTATACACTACCTCACTTTTTTGCAGTTTATTGGCTGATTGTTATTGGAAAGACTTTAAGACAGTATTACACTTTACACGGCTCACTAATATGTACCCGTAAAGTTTTTTCATATTAGGTAATGATTAAAAAAAAAAAAAAAAGCCTGCCGAAACTGCATTCCAGTGAGCAACACCCAAAAAAAAAAACATTTTGATATGCCATGGCTATATTTTGGTTTATATTTTAGGCTTAAGTTTGTTTTCAGGTATCGTGCCAGTGTCTTTCAAAAAGATTTCGGGAAGTTTTAAGTTGAAATCATTTTATTTTTCTGAGATATTTATTTTAATATCATGGATCTGTTTGCTTTCCCACCGCCATGAGCATTTCATGACTTTCTTGAATATCTTGAGTTTCTTGAATATTCTTTCTGTTGTCACTTTATTTGTTGTTTGTCATTAAAATAAATGCTTGTTCGTGGCAGAGTTAATGGTAGCCAAATGCATTCAGTGTACTCTGATATGAGAGGTTCACATTATAAAGCCAAAGTCTTTAACAGGTGGCGTGTAGTTGTGAAGAAATCGCACCATTGTGGCTTGTCTGACCCGCCTCAACCTCATGAAGGCCCATTGGTAAAAAAGGAGCAGCGTCCGTGTGACCTGCTTAAAGCTGTGTGTCTTAATGCCAGGATAGTAGCACCTCTTCATTAGAGAGCCATTTTAACACTGTGAATGGATATGATACAGTAATTCTTTCCCCCTCACAGTTATCATTTGGAATGCATTGGATTGATTCTTCATTATGAAGAGCCACATGTTGTTCTGTACCGTTTTGCTGCTCTACTTTCTACTTTTTCTTTATTATGGATATTTACATACTTCGCCACCAAGGAAAGGTTTTCAGAAACGGGGAATTGTTATTTATTGGTCATATGACGTCACTCACCTTTCGAATTTGAACTTTTCACATCTGCAATTCACATTTCTTCAATAACTATCAAGGAATATATCTTGATTTGATTCGAACTATAAATCATTTCTTTCCATTTGAAGCCTATATTTACATGGAATTGAGTGGCTCGATCATTTTATATAAACTGGAATCTTCCTCTCATAGCCTGTTAGTCTTTTGAGGCTGCAAATACAAACAACACTTTTAAAGATTTTTTTTTTTTTTTTTTTTTGATACAGGGATAATTTATTAATGCTCCAAGAAACATGATTGATTGGCAAGTGCAATCAACTACTGATGTCTCCATTTTGTTAATCATCAGAGGTGTATTAATTTGATGAGCTTTATTTTGTACAGTGTTTAAAGAGTACAATGACATTGCACTGACATCAAATGTACAGACGTTTTGTAAATATGCCTATAAAAAAAGATGTATTTGAAAAAGAACTGTAAAAAAAAAAAAAATGTAGTTGTATATGGGGTGATACTGTTGATCTGTAACAGTTATTTGAGCAACCGATTAAATTCAGACAATGCAATTGAAGAACTGGATTTATTTTCTTGGTTTGTTTTTTTTTGTGGTCTTATATTGTGTGCAAACTGTTGGGTGCTTTTTTGTTTGCATGTTTTGTACTGGGTTTGCAGAGAGCAGCAGAGGCTGTAGGCAAGGAGAGGAAACCACATCATTGGCCATGTTCTAAATGTTGCTCGTCTTCCCCGAAATCAAGCCGAAGCAAAGCGACTACAGTATGCTGTCTATATTGATATGCCTATAACTTGTACATTTAATGCTATATAAAGCTGTGATCTCAAATGTGCAAGGCCAAAGGAGGGAGGGAAGGAAGGAAGGAAGGAAGGAAGGAAGCGTAAGCAATGAAGTGCATCAGACTCTAGTCTGCCCTAGTGCTGCATCTCACTCACATCTGTGGCCCTGTGTTCTTAACAGCACCTGGCTGAAGCTGGTTACTGTTTGCTCTCATTTTTCCGGCACACCACAAGTTCTAGTGGACCTTAATGATAGATGAGAAACACACAATACTGTGACACTTGAGGACTGAAATGAAGGTAGGTTCCTTTTCCTTGTCTAGTAATTTTTGTCAGTAAATTAAGGTCACTCGTAATGTTTTCTTGTAAAACCAAAAATCAACAGGTTTTCCCTTCAAAGTAGCAGTTTCTCTCCTTCAAAATAACTTGGGATTAAGTTACTTTCTTTATCTTTGTGGATTCACTATTGACTAGTGATACAGTGTTACATTTTTGGAAAGAAAAGATTGTGGTGAACACGCAAACGGTTAAAGTTTTATAAAGTTATACACTGAACAAATTCTACTTAAAATTCAAGACCTACCAATATATTGACTTGAAGGTGTTTTTCTTTTTTCTTCAGTTCAGAAGAAAATAAACTCTCACACTGTGCTTTTTTTTTTCAATCCATGTTAATGTAGGTATGTATGTATGTATCTCCACAGACAATCATCACTAAATCTTAGGCGTATGCAAAGAAATACTGTAAAGTAAAGATGACTTCAAAATAATGAAATTATAAATCTTTCTACTTAAAAAAAAATACAATATGCAGTAAACCGTGATGAACAAGTCAATATTTGGTGTATATTATATAATATTTAGCTCTCCCGAGTTATAGTATCTAACAAGGCTGTCGTCATCCCTGTTGCTTGTGCACCTTTTCCTACCACATTTTTCCCTTCCAGTCAACTTTCTATGAAGACATTGTGGAAGGTGCCGATGAGTGTCTTCTGGGCAACTGTCAAGTCAGCATTTTTCCCCATGAATGTGGTAGCGTGTACTGTATTGCGTGTTCTGAACAGTACACAGCATTTATACTGTGTGAACAGGATTATACTCAAACTCGAAATGAAATATTCTAATAATATGAGATTGCGGTGTTTGGATTTTTTGTGCTGTAGGGGATAATTATCAAAAATCTTAAGAGAAAAATGCCTGATACGTCTAATGAGTATAGAATATATTACATTTTCACTTTCATAAGTAACTGAAGGAAAATATGGTACTTTTTCATGATATTCTAATTTATTGAAATTATTATGGTTTTTTTATTATTATTTAATTTATTTGCAAAATAAATTGTAAAAAAAAGTGCAATATTTTTTCACATTCCTCATGTTTTCGAGCTGCAGTATTTATTTCTGTTCCTTTGTAATGTGGATTGTAATGGAGATTCCATGCCTTGGTTTTAGTTTCTTCATTACTTGTTTGTCTAGAGTTCATAAATGTGAAACATACTGTGTTCTCTTTCTCTTTCTATTTTAGTGCTGCTGACTGTTACTCAGACTTGCACAAGGAATGCATGGAGCTGCCATACTTGTCCACTTAGGGGAAACAATATGACCCTTTCTGATAACTCAACCACCTCGTGTAATCACCAGCTAAGTAAGTGTATAACAGGCTACACTCTGATTATAAAAACTTACATTCTGCCAGGATTTCGGACATATGTTCAAGCAGTGCAAATTAAAGATGTACAAAAACAGGCAGGAACAGCCATAAAGAGTGCAATGCTTATTTCTGGCCATTTGACTGACATTAACCCTGTGAATTTAACCCTGAGACTCATTACAAGTTAGCGACATACAGTACTGTGCAATAGTCTTAACCACATGCAATAAATAATGAAATTCACATTTCTACATAAAAAAATACAGTTAAAGGGCAGTAAACAGTATAAAGTAAAAAATCTGTATGACAACCCTTTGCGTTAAAAAAAAATGTCTCGGGTAGTTTTTTGTGTAGTTTAATGAGGAAATTAGCTGATAAGTTTGTTTTATGAAAAGTGGTCTGTTGCATAGTAGTTTACCTTCTTTACAGACATACAAATAAAATTTCCTGTAATATTTATTTATTTATTTTGGAAAATATAAAATGTTTTTGTACTGCCTCAAAAATAATTTCTAAAAAAATTTCTAAAATAAAAATCTGTAACTAAATTTGTATTAGGGTTCCTAATATTTTTGCACATTATTGTATGTGCATTATTGTAATTTTTTGTAATGATTTAATTATAAATATAATATGTTTTTAATAAGGAGCAGTTATAGATCACACACTCCAATAATGCTCATGCTTTATGAAACAAAAATGAGCAGAAAACATAAGTTAACATACATTCTCAGCATAGCTGAAAGACTTGCAACTACAGGATAAGGATGGCACAAAACTGTGCGAGGCGTGCTGTCTGGGGCAGCATGTAGTGGACAGGAATGTAGGACTGATTACCCAGGGCCCCAATGGGGAGGGCCCTCGAAAAGCCTGGAATTAAAAGTTTTGTTGCATTTCTTTTTATTTCTGAGTAATTGTCATAACTGTCAACGGAGTAAACCTTAAAAAAAAAAAAAAAAAGCGGAGGCTCTCTGAGGCCCCTCTCACACCTTACAAACTTTGTCAAAGTTTCTTACAAAGTTCATTTCTTTCAAAAGAAAGGTGTAATGCAGTTTAAGAATAGTTTGAGCTAATATCAGCAGTTTTTTTTTTTTTTTTAGATTGAAGGCAGTCAGCCAGGAATCTAGCTTGGACCATATTTGCATTGTATAACAATAATTAATCAGTATCATGTATTAATCAGCATCATAGCTACAGTGTCATATGATATTGTGTCTATCAACATTACCTAGCAAAGCTTAAAATTATGAATCACATATCCCTCTGTTTCAGAAACTGCCACTGAGAGTAGAGCAGCACCAGGTGCCTCATCAGGTAAGAGTTATGATAGGCAGTCATTTGACAAATGACCTTGCAGTAAAGACAGCTTTGGTGCTATATTTATCCCCTTTCAATCTCAAGATTCGTCCAATAACACTGCCTTCACTAGCTCAAAAACTGAGCCCACAGCGGCCTTCAAAAGACAGTGATGTTTATTGCAAATGATACACCATCATTTTCAGCAGGTTCAAACTGGGCCAAGTAAACCACAAACTGAGTCAACAACTCTGACCAGTCGCATTCCAGTCTGAGGGGTTCTTGAGCATTATCCTGTAATACATTTTAATACTTGGCCAGTTTCACGTCTAACTGGTTCCTTTTGCTTGATACAGACTTTATATGAGACAGATCATAAACATATCATCGGATATCAGTAGGGCTCGAGGATTCAACAATAAACTTCGTCCAACTTCATATATATATACACACACACACACACACACACACACACACACCCTGGATAGAATGCTAGTCCATCATTATACACAGACATTCATGCACTTCTTCACACCTAGGGCCAATTCAGCGTAACTAATCCCTCTACCACCAGGTTTTTGGGAGATGAAAGGAAACTGAGAGAACCCAGAGGAAAACAAGTAACAAGAGCTCAGGATTATATCCGGGACCCTGGAGCTGAGAGGTGGCAGTGCTCCTCTGAATCATCGTGTCATGAATTCATGAGCATAAATAAATGTTCTCTCATTTTTAAAGTCAGGTCCAAAGTCATAAGTATTTGAACAGGCAAAGAATGTACTTAAATGGCTGCGTCAGTCAATCCAAATAAGCGTGTTGTTCATTTACTGAAGACGAACTGAAGGAGGCTGCAGTTACAGCCTGGCAAAGCAACTCAAGGGAGGAAACTCAGTATGGGTTCCAGACTTCAGGCAGACATTGACTGCAAAGGATTTGCATCCAAGTATTAAAAATGATGCTTATATTTATGATTGTTTAATTACTTTTGAGCCTTTGAAAAGTGAATAAAAATTAAAAAAAAAAAAAAAAAAAAACTTTTGTGTTACTGTCCAAATACTGACCTGACTGTACGCTAAATCTATATTGTTGTCTGTTTATCTGTAAACCAAACAATGAGTGAAAACAGCAAGAAACAGAGAAAATAGCCTTTTCTTAGTGCATTCAGGATGCTTAGTACTCTTTATGAGAGTGAGGTTCCAGTATACTGAAGTGTGTTAACGAAACTGTGTGTTAGTATGTGGCCTACTTTGCTTTCCTGTCATGCTTTATTGTGTAACCTCTGGCATTCTCTTTGCTATTACAGATGCTGCTGGCCTGGACCTTATCCACCATGTTCTTATTAGCATCTCTGTTCTCACCGTTCTCGCCATGCTTTTGGTTGGCATCCTGTGGTTCAAAAAGTAAAGTGAATGACTATCTTTACTTAGACAGTGAACACTTACCAACTGTTTATAAATTATTAGCTCAATTCAGATCTAATAGGCGGAGAATAGACTATTTGTTCTAACACACCCAATTTAATTTTTTGAATGAATAAAATCTTTGTTTCTTATATTGCAGATATCGATCGCTGAATAAGACCATACGGCAGCTTAGACAGGAAAAACCCAATACCATTCCTTTCTGGGACAAAGTTCCTTCCCAGGACTCCCCTCCTCCTCCTCCTCCTCCGTCTTCCGACACTCCTCAGTCACTGCTGGTGATGCCGCCGTTAGACAACTTGCCAGAAACGCGCGTAAACGGACAGAAAAACAGACAGAGTGTTCGATTACTGTGGAGACAATCGCAACAGGTTCAAGCGTGTCATGATTCGATCAATTTATTTATTTATTTATTTCATTTTTATATCATAGACAGACAGCACCAGATTGATGAGAGAAAACACATCAGCTTCTTATTAAAAAAACAAAGAGTAGTGAGCAAAATGTAACATCTTCTCAATGCCGTGTCTTCAGAACCCCCGGGTTACGAGGACAGACCTGAACCTGATGCAGCTGATCAAAGCTGGGAGGGAAGGTGCATTCTACAAAGCAAGGATGTTACGTGGAACCTGCAAAGGTCACTCACTTGTCACCTGCAAAATTGCAAAAGAAGGTAGTGAGCTGCCAAAACCACCTCTCTTTGCACTTACAGTACTCTGAATTTATTAACCTTGTTTTTTTTTTGTTTTGTTTTTTTTTACCAAGCATGAGCTTACACTGCAGGGGAATATAAATACCCTTTAAGACAATATCATAAATCTGGCAATAGGACGATGTTAGAATGAATTTTTTTTTTATTATTAATGTGAGGAACAGAACAGATTGACTTTTTTTTATATTTTGAGAAAATATTATAACACTGTTGTAAAACTGTAGTATAAAATCTGCATACAGTGCGGGCCAAATGTTTTGAGACCATGCAGAAAATCTGGTGGGGATAAAACAAATGCTCAATATGTACACTATTTGGTCACATTGACTATGT
>JAOVYU010000063.1:14452834-14463069 GCA_025674565.1 Synodontis membranacea | reverse complement strand
TCCGGCGTAAAAACTCTGCCAAATCGGACATGCAGACAAAAAGATCTGCTGTAGCGACCCCTAGTTGGGAATAGCCAAAATGGGAAGGAGGAGTTGATCTTGAGTTTCAATAGACTCTCAGGTGTGGCTTCTGCTTGGTTAGGATGAAAACATGCACCTAGAGCGGCCCTTTCTGGACAGGTTTGTTACCCCTGATCTACAGGATCTGATGCTGATATATAAAGTGTGTATGTCTTCTTTTTTCCGTTAAGGAGTAAGCACAGCTCTGAGGATGTGCTACAATGGCTACGGTTACCCGTTAACTCTGTTCCTGGAGGAGGGAGGAGTGGTGACCGTTTGCAAGATTAACACCCAGGAGCCAGAGGAGCCTTTGGATTTTGATTTCTGCAGCACCAATGTCACCAACAAGGTGATCCTTCAATCAGACAGCCTGAAAGAGGCATTTTCAGAGCTGGACATGACCAGTGAGATCCTGCAGCTAACAATGTCACCAAGTCATCCCTTTTTCAGGTACAGATATAGAGATACTGTGGACTTTTTTTGGCAAACACACACAGAGAGAGAGAGAGAGAGAGAGAGAGAGAGAGAGAATGATGTAAATATAAAACTTACAAAAAAAAAAGCAAGTGGTCAGAGAGACTTATTATCATGGAACCCTGTTCCTGGAGAAACTGGGAATAGTTAAATCTGAGAGGATCCAAAAGCTGCTCAGAAGTTATGTATTTTGTTAAAGTATTAACACTTATGCTGATGTTAATATCCCTCAAAGATAAATTCTACTTTTTTCCCCAGACTGTCTACATTTGGAAATTCAGGAAATGCCCATTATGACTACCCCAAAGACTCAGATATGATGGAACTGTTCCAGTGCACTAAGACACAGACCAACAGGTAAAACATACAGGCCTGTCGTTAGTTGTTCCCTGTTCACCATATATTAGGCTGTTAAGGGTGCAGCCATTCTGAACTATTGTCCAAATTCTCAATTTATATTTCCTAAAGAGTTCACTATATTTGTTACATAATGCAGTGTAAATCCAGCTGACACACTACAGTACCACAGTGCATAGTCAGTACAATCAGCACAATATGTACAGTAATTCTCAGTATATATACTCATTATATACTATTATATACTATATATACTCATTGCATGTATAAATCTAACCTACAAATGTTGGTGTGGTTATTACAGAAATTTGTTTTGAATTCTTCTGTATTTTTGTGATTTTAATTTGCTCACATTCAATGCATTTTGGGTTACAATTATGCAGTGTTCTTTGAATTCATGTAGTATCTCTATTACTGCAGCTCTATATAATGAACAGGAAATGGTGATTAAATGAGCGAGGGAGCGATTCCAGACAATGGTGGTACAGAGAGTACACATGGAAGTACGGTTTTAAATGCCATTACGAAAATCGATTTACTGATATTTACTGTATCCGCATCACATCGTTCAGGTACAGAATCTGTTGGGGTTCTTTTGTTCTGTGGATACAATGTAAGCGAGTCACTCACTGAAGACAACTAGACTATCAAATATCTAATCCCTGGTTTATGAGTTTTGTCTGTTCTCTTACTGCTCTTACAGGTACAAGATGTCACTATTAAAACCCTCGACTAAGGCACTGGCTTTGTCCTGCAAGGTGTCCGTGAGAACAGATACTAGAGGTTTCCTCTCATTACAGTATCTTGTACGGAATGATGACGGACAGATTTGTTTTGTTGAATATTATTGCTGTCCCGACGAAGAGGTTGATGAAGAATAGAGGAAAATGAAGGACCATATGTGGTCATTGTTAAAACCAGGATTTGTTGTATGTACATGTGGAACTGAGACGCTACAGATCGAGTTGTTTTTAAGGACCGTAATCTTTAATGGTTCTGTGGTTTATTGTATATTGTATATTTGATATGGCTGTGTAATATTACAAGCAGTATATTGTAATTTAGTACTATATGAATAAATAATGACAATTATTCATTCAAATTTGAATCATAATGAAGGCGTGGGTAAGATATGGTTCACAGAGCCCTTCCCATTTCTTTTTTTAATAAATCTTTTTTTTTTGTATCCCAAAATAATGAATAAAGAATAAATACAGATATTAAATATTAAATTTCAAAAAATGCCAATGGATCCAGACTTTTGGGACACACTGTATAATATGATATATTAGGCAAATATATTTTAGGCATACAATACAACTATTAGTTAATTATTTACCATGATGTTTATTTATTTTGAGTTGTCAGTGCTTTGTCTTCCTGAATATTTTATCCACTTAAACCCAGCACTGTGCTGTATTAATAGATTCACAACATGGTGACAGCAGATTTTATTTTATTTTATTTTAAATAAATGTGCAGTTTTCGTTGATGGTATTCATTTTTGTTTTATATTTTTGAGCTGTAGGTTTCTCAGTCAAATAGGTTTTTACCTATAATAATTACACAACTATAATAACTTATTATAGTTATTGTTACATTTATATTTAAGTCATTTGGCAGACACCCTCATCCAGAGCGACTTCCATATATTACATTTTTATACAACTGAGCAGTTGTGGGTTAAGGGCCCTGCTCAAGGGCCCAGCAGTGGCAGTCATGGTGAGGCTGGGATTTGAACTCACGACCTTCCGATCAATAGTCCAGTGTGTGAACCACTGAGCTACCACTACCCACGTTATTAGAGATCACCGGCAACCCCAACCCCTAATAAATAAATATTCAGTTAACTTATTAAAAAGGGCGACCAGGAAAAATATTGCTAGACTTGAAAACGCTGGTGGTGTAGAACAGTGGTTCTTACAGTGGGGTTTGGGGAACACAGGCGGGGGCGGGGGTGGGGGGGCTGTTATTTTTGTTACACAGGTGAAAATCATAACCTGAAGTTTTTCTATTCATATTTTGAATTCTTGTTGATTTTAGCCTGTTTAACTGGTTACTTGAATAAGTTGATCCAAACTGAACCTCAAAAACAAACAACCTATTATGTTGTGTTGGTGGAAGATTCAGGAATAAAAAAACTCTATGGTACCAATTTACAGCCAGAAAATAATTTTACCCATACAGGTCTGTGGGAAATTCTTAGGCGCATGTAAAGAAATGCTGTAAAGAGTGAAGATGGCTTAAAAATTTTGTAAATCTTATTACTAAAAAATAAAAAACATTAAAAAAAAAATGACAATGTGCAGCAAACACTAATAAACTAAACAAAGTATTGTCAGTATTCTGTGTGATGACAAATGTTTGCTTTATTAAAATAATTTAAAAAAAGAAGTCCCAGGTACAATTTGTGTGGTTTTGTAAGTAAATAAGCTGGTAAGTCTTACTCAGCATCTTGGAGGAGAATCTGCCACGGTTCTTCTGGAGACTTTGACTGCCGTACTTGCTTCTTTTTTTGCATGCAAACCACACAAACCTTAATTTTTTGTTTGTTTGTTTTCTGAAAGGTGGTCTTATTGGTGTTGCTAACAGTTTTCAAATACTTTTTTTTTTTTTTTTTGGAAAAGTACTGTTTGGAAATGTACAATGTTTTTGAACTGACTCAAAATATATAATATAATATATTATATATATATTTCAGTCAGTTCAAAAACATTTATTTTATGAACATAATCAGTACAAAGCTTGGTATATTAAAATAAATGCACTGAGTATTGGAGGAGGAGTTATTTACAGTTAAATGATATATATGTGATATTTCCAGTATGGCAATTTCGGTGCCCTAAATACAGAAGTGCAATACTCTAAGTTAACACACCTGATTGAATCCTTTAAGAAGGAAGCACCAGAAAATAAATAAATAAAGCAAGCAAGCAAGCTGCAGTACCACTGACTTATGCAGTGTGACCAGCAGAGGGCGCTCGAGCACGCTGTAAGTGTTACCGAGGTACTACCGCCACCTTGTGGAACCCTTTCCATTTAAATAAATAATGAACTTTAAAAAAAACATAAACAACAACTCAGTATTTTTCTTCACACGTTAATTTATTACATCTGAAGCACAAACGCAGTGGTGGTGTTTTTTTTTCCGTGTCTGTAATGGAAAATGAAAATTGTTGGTGTTGAATTTGGCGACTTGCAGAAAGTTCTCAATGGGCAGACTAGTGTCCTAAACAGTACGCCACTTATTTCGCCACTTGATTCGACAAGTCATTTAGTTTATTTCAGGATGTAGTCCATGATGCTAAATGCTAAGGGACCAATCGTGTTGTCCTTTGCGCAGATGCCGAGGAGGACGCTGTGACGCTGTTTCCGGGCAGACGAGCGTGAACGCCTGGAAAATTACCACGCATGCGCAGTTCACACACCGACTCTCCTTGGCACTAGTGGTGTGTTTTAGTATTCTAAAACAAAACAAAAAGTTCTACACCCTGAGAGAGATTTTAGGTCTTTAGGCCCTCTTTAAGGTTGAATTTAGACAGATAGTGGCTTTGCTTGCAAAATGACTTGTCACATCTGTGTGTGTATATAAAACCCAGCCCTGGAATGAGTGCAGCAATACTGAATTCAGCAGATTAACATGACTTAGTCTGTCCATGGTCTCATTTCAAACGTGGTCACTGGTGTCTTTCAGTACTCGAGAGGTTCACGTAAGTGCTCCTAAGCACTTGAATGGAAGGCTGTCAGCATACAAGCGTCCAGACAAACAGTTCGGCATTTGACCACGGCACGAAATCTAATACAGGACCAACATCACCTCTCACATAGATGTCACAGGCGCAAACATACATGAGGGTAGGCCGCCACATTGGCCCCCATTTGCCTCACCAGTGAGTCAGCGAGTATCAGGTTCGAGTCTTAGCACAGCTAGGTTTTGTAAACACACTCAACGGTGACCTAATTGTTGTGACAGTCCAACAATTAGCAACAGGAGAGCTCAGGAGAGATAAAGCAAAGGTGCACGCCAGAGTCACATGAGACAATGAATCATCAACATTACATCAAAAGGTGGAAGAGATTATGCAAGAGAAATGGAAATAATGTTATGCACTATGATTGCATGGATAAGTATTTTGGAGATATTCTTAATCAAAGCCTATTACACAGCTGCGACTTGTTTATATGTAGATGCTTAAAAGGAATTAACTCTACCAGATAGAGAAATGGCAAAAGTACAGTACATATTAGGGGTTTTTTGTTTTGTTTTGTTTTTTTTAAATGAAATCAGAATGATAATTACCCAACTTTGATATCTGTGTGCAAATATGAGATCTAGTGGGATGTGTAGTACAGAAAATTTTCCAGTGAAACAGATTCAAAGAAGCCCTTCATTAGTCATGCAAGCAAAATGCATGTAAGGCTGTAGGAGGTGAAACCAGTTATATCAGTTACATCAGCCATTCACGTGAATCCAGCCTACCGGGGGGGGGGGGATTTATACTGAACCCATATTGAAGAACAATATCAGATTATAAAATCATGCAGATTATCACTCAGTCATAATGACGGATCAAACCTGATCTTCCCTAGCGAGCTAGAAGGATTCCTATTATGGGGAAGCCCCGTATACATAAACATGACATTCCTGTGCATTGTGTGAAAAATACTCTCATGAAAAACAAGCCATTGTTGGCTGGTCTGTAGAAGTCACATGAGGTCACTGTGACAACAGCTGGCCTTAACAACACACCGTCAGGCCAGTTGACCCCTGACTCCATCAGTGGTGCTCCTCCCCATTTCCATAGTGCTCCCCAGACTGCAGCCATGTGTGAGATGATCCCACATGGTGTCGATGAGATCATGCCTGTGTATGTGTAACCTAACACTTTCTTCCATATGCATGATTGAGTGGCATCACAGTAAGTAGAAGGTGCACAAATCCTAAGTCACATGGTAACATCTTTTTGTTGTTGTTGTTGTTGTTGTTTTTCATTTAGGGTGCATTTGTGTTATTTGGTTTATATATATGTGGTATACAGTCCTGAAACATTATTTCAAATAACCTTTCTCTTGATTGAACATGATCCTAAATGAATGTATTCTGTGAAGAAGGAAAAATCAGATACTTATCCATTTAACATATTCAAACGTTTTGTTTATATTACAAAGGTTTATTTCTTCTTCACCCTTTAAGTTTTTCACCTTTAACTTTCCAGAATGTCAAAACACAATGAATAGTTACTGACAAAAAATGTATCTTTGCCTGCTTCAGCATTATTTTGGCTCCTCTGGCCATCATTGTCTCTGACATCGTGGAGTGTCACTGTCTGTGTGTGAAATCTAATTAAAGATGCATTTTAGCACCAAAAGTAAGTTGGGTTGTTTATTATGCCTGCTTTTTTGTTTTGTTTTTCTTTTTCATCCAAGGGTTCCTATGACAACCCTCGTGTCCGTTGGCTAAATTTGCATGAAATTTGACAAACTTACAGTTCATCTGATCACATGTTAATTTTATCTCCACTGTTAATTGCCTTGAAAATCAAAATATTTTCATGCACATTGTTTTTTTTCCATAGACAGAAGGTTTGACTTTAACATGACTTTAACATGACTTATGCAGTGTGACTCCAAGAAACATCATCTTTAAGAAATATACTGTTGAAGTATGAACACTGCTTCTGAATATCTAGTTTTGGACACAATTCTAAAGGTTATTAATGAGTACTAATATGAAGCCTTTCTTGCAGTTTTGATAAAACTCGTTTCTATATCACAAAGCATTTAATGGAGTTTTGTCAAAGCTTTTTTGTACAACATTAGTATGTACAAAAGCAGTAAGGAATAAACACGATGGGTCATGCTGCTATAAGAAAATAATCTTTAATTGGGCAGTGTGATGTGGTCTGACAAAGCAGATGATTTTCTTATGACAACAAGCATTTTACTCTTCTTATTTGACAATGATTTGCAAACAGTTACCGTTTATTTTTTTTTTTAATTATGTGGTTTTAACCATCTATAATTATGATGAATATATTTAAATGTTGTGAAACATGAGATAATGCCTTTATTCTCCTCTCTCTTGAAGTTAATAAGACAAAAAATGCAGTTTGTAAATAACAGTACATTTAAAATATATATATGTATGTATATATATATATATATATAGAGAGAGAGAGAGAGAGAGAGAGAGAGAGAGAGAGAGAGAGTATGTAGATTGTCTGCCTAACAAGGCCCTGACTTTTCACAGCTCTTACTAGGGGAAAAACATGTTAGTTGATATAAACTTTCAATTTCAGTTACAGAACTATTGTTAGAACTACTAATACAGAAAGAGAACTGCTTTTGACCAATCAGGTTCGAGGATTCAACAACTCTGTGGTACAAATCAAAACAATACCAGAGGACTACATTTATTTATTACTGCTGGCATGGACACAATGACATACCCGGCAGAAGGGATAGCAGATTCTAGTAACAGTTCTAAAAGGGGAAAAAAATTGTAAAGAATGATGTCATGTGTAACATTAAGCATTTGTGGTCAATGTAAACATTTGGAAATGAAACAAGAAATGAGACTGACATTCAATGTTACTGAATCAGCCTGGGTATCCTATCTTAACAGTGTACAATGCAATATGATAAACAATGAAGATAAACACAACTCTGGTAACTAACAAACAACCAGGTCTGTCTGTATGTATTGGCTCAATTATTAATCAGAAAAATTAAGCATTAAGCACTTGTTATAAAATAATTAATGTTTGCATATTTTCAGACATGAGAATAAGTTTGTAGAATAAAATACATTCGCATTGACTGCTGCATACCGTTTGAAATATGAGCTAAAACCCTGTCGACTGCTGCAAGAGTGAGATGCGTGTTCTACTGCAAATTATTTTCGACGTTTGTCTTTCACCACCTTCCCATTAGTTTATGGGGAGAGGCAGCTGCTGCCCTGTGCCACCGCACTCACCTCTGACAGCCACTGTTTAGCAGCCACTTACGGTGACAGCACTGACAGCTAATTTGTTAAAGTAGAGGGGAGATGGCTATGGTCCTGGAGATGAAGTTTACTTTACCAGATAGCGGGTCAGATAATGGATGATGTCATCGTGACAGACTAAGTCAGTGCATGGAGAAACACATGGACTCATTCAGCTTTGGTTACAGGTACACACAAACCCTCACAAATACACAGACACATCATGTGACTTCCATTGTCTGTATTTTGTTGTCTGTTCAACTAGTAAAGAAGTAAAAGTATATCAGGGTCACATTTGATCTCGGCAGTGATGTAAGGTGTTATTGAACATGTGCATTGTTTGAGCTAATCGCCTGACACAGCCTAAATGACTCATAACTATACAAGACTAAATGCGAGAAAATTTCAAGTACCTGAGCATATCAGAGCTTTTTGAGCCTGTTTACCACACTAAGGAATGTCACTCACTGTTACCATTATCATTATCTTATTATCATAAGGGACATATCTGACATATCTGAGCAAAGGTACTCAGGGAACACAGTGTTATTATTACAAAATGCTTGTATACAAGATACAAGAACACTGTTTTGCACCATGTTCTAGATTACAACAGCAGCCTTGACCTTACATCAACATCAACAACAACAACAACAATAATAATAATAATAATAATAAGGAGATGATTATGGTTCTTCTTATTATTCTTATTGTTGTTGCTGTTCTTTTTGCTCTTGCTTTCCTGTACAAAAGTTACTAAAAGCAATGCAAAACATAACCACGCATTTCAGTTTGAACTAGTCAGTTCTCTTGCGCTATTTGCTTTGTCCTGAGATCTGACAGTTATGCTTGCACAAATGTTTAGTGTTTGCATGATGGTTGCAATGTCTACTGTTTGCCCAAAGTGTATTAGATCTGCATTCTGATACTGTGCACTTTATTTCCAGAGAAATTATATAAACACTTTCTCTCAACAGTTAAAAAACACCTAAACGACGGCATCAGTTTTTGATGCACAATAACTACGTGCCTAATAGCTACTAAGGGCCTATAGGGATTTTTTTCCCCAAATATTAATTTGGTGAAAAATGTCAAGTCAAACCAAGTGGGATTTTATTGTCATTCCTCTGTATAACTTGTATTCAGGGAATGAATTGTCTTTTCTCCAGGACCATGGGGCCACACATAACAGTATGCGAGACTAGAGAAAGTGCAATACACAACAGTGTGAGACAAATGCAGGACAATAAACACACAGAACAGAACAAGTAATACACAGCACAATAAATATGCAGAACTGTAAACTATTGGTAGGATAGCAAAAACAGGTTTACTGTTCCATACATCCAGTGTTTTAGCCAGTAAACACTGTCATCATGCAGTGGTTTCTTTGCAAGTGACTCTAAATGTAAAGAAAAATATTTAATGGCTATTGTTACTTAAATGATCATATAGGTTGCCTATGAAGATATACCCATGTTGCCCTGCACCAGCTGAGCATGGTTATTCGCCCAGACATGTACCTGTGTGGGGATTCCCCTGTGGTAAAGAAAGCTCCTCTATTCTAATGCGTTGGTTTGAAGCTCCTCTGAAGCCCAGCTGCCATTTCCAGCCCATTAGATTTTAATGAGACACAATGACCACACTCAGGCAGGACACGCACTGCAGGGCAAAAGCACCAGTGATGGGGAATTTCCCCTGCTCTCTAATAATTAGCACAATCTAATGAATATATAACATTATTAATGTTTAATTAGGACTTTGCAATTTACTGACTGCAGTAGCCTAGCCACACTAATCAGAATTTTGGTTCTGATTTTAAAAATCATCCTCAGATGCAAAACATACAACCTGAAGATACTGAATATGTATTATTCAAAGCCTATTTAGAAAGAGGCCTAAGGTTATGCACTAGGACTGCACCGCTGAATCTGCTCAAATCTTGTCCTCGTATAATAACACACAGCCTCAGTCCTGCATTAAGGACCCAGTCATTAACCAGTGCCTAAAAAAAAATTCATTTAGCTAATTGTCGAGTCATTTATAACGTCATTCTTCAACCATAACTAACTTTGTGGTAAACCTAGTATGATGTAAGCTTGAATTTTCTAAAGTGATCCAGACAGCTACACCTCCTATTAACAGGGTTTCCATGGCATAATGATTATTTTCACAGCCCAGGAAGAAAATATACACTTAAAACAGCATCTATATTTTGTGCAGCTAATTAGGATATAAATAAATTAATTGTAGACTAGTATAATTTACGAACAAGATTACAGGGTATAGCGCAAACATTTGCACTCACTTAGGACAAAGTTACCATGTGCACTTGATCAAATTACTATGGTAAAAAAAA
>JAOVYU010000063.1:14434987-14451950 GCA_025674565.1 Synodontis membranacea | reverse complement strand
TAGACACGCCCCTGAATATAATAAACAATCAACAGCTGTTTTAAGAAACTTTTTCACATACAAGAAATAACCTAAAGAAAAGAAAAGAAAAAAAGAAAAAAAGGGAAGGGACTAACGGAGTCGAAAGGTGGGTTGTTTTGTTTTCTAATCGTCTACTAATCTAATCCCCGCCTGTTTGAAGGGAGCTCTCTGATTGGACAGTGCAACCGCCATGATGGGGTCCTGGCCAGTGCTCGGCGCAGGAGGCGGGACTTGGGCGGCGCAAGTGACAAGCGTGTTGTGTTGATGAACAAGCATGTCAGGACTTGTTTCGACTTACACGCAGAAAAAAAAAAAGGAGGGGCGTGGCCAAAACATGTACTGTACACTTCGCGCGAGTGGGTGCGAGTTTGCTGTCATTACTGAGGCTCGCGGCACGACATCAACAAGACACGCACAGCAGGAGTGTTCACGGCGCGCGCTGTCACCGTCACTCGTCATGAACGGATTTACTCTGTAGCAAAAAAAACCCGACAGAAAAGAGCAAAGGAATAAAACGTTTGTGTGTCGTGGAGTGGAGAGCACGAAAGCCAAGCAAATCAACACCAAGTGGATCCTAACAGCAGCACTGGACTGATATCACACATTCCCGACAGGTAAGAGTGATGGGGATTGTTTATTTTGTTTTGTTTTTTGCAAGGAAAAGCTTTTCAGTGCTTTCCTCATGTGTCACTTCACTGCTGCTTGAATATGCAAGAAAGAGCTCGCTAGTTTATTAGTGTTTTGATCATGTTAGGGCGGTGTGTCTAACACACACACACACAACACACACATGATCCATTCTCAGCACTAAAGTGTGCAATGGTGTAGTAAAAGCTGTCAACTCGTGACCGGATATTATTTTTTAATATAACAATATAACAGTGTGTCATTTCTAAAAAAAAAAATAAAATAAAAAAATGCACTGAGTTGCCCTACACTGTGCACAATCCCCTCTCCCTCTCAAACACACACACACACACACACACACATGGACGCACATTTCGCAATCATTCAGCAGCTCACGCGACTGGTGTGTTGAGAGCTTACCCTCGGAAAGGACTCACATGTGATGAACGAGTATGTTTTTGGGGTTTTTTTTCTTCATAGTGTAAGATTAGTTTCCAGCATGTTTCATCACTCCCTCAAGTCCGTCTACTTGTGTATCATGATCACCATGCACTATTTTTCCATCGCTTCATATTTTCCATATTATCGGGCAATCTAAAGATAAAGATAAAAAAAAAAATCTCAAGCAGTGTTGCAACTTGGAAATGTCTTATTGCAGATTTCACTTACAGGTGTCAAATGGAATCGTGCTTTTTTTGTTTTATTATTTCTTAATAGTTTTTACGTGTGTGTAAAAAAAAAAAAAAAAAAAAAAAAAAGAATAATGTGTTGCGCTGGAGCCGAGAAAGCGCGTGCTGGTTCTGATTACCGCTACCTGCACGGATTTGTTTACAAACAAGCCGGCGCGCCGCTCGCGCTCGCCCCCTAGCGGTCACCCTGAAATGGCCTGCAGCCAAAAGAGGGGGGGGGGGGGGCACACGATGCTTTTAAAAAAAAAAAAAAAAATTTTAATTAATTTTAAAAAATCGACGATGTTTTCATTCTTTCGTGCGTGTGTGTGTGTTTTTTAATGTAATATCAAGTTGTCTAAAGAGATTGTTTTCTTTAATTTAAAAATGAAACGCTTTTTTTTTGTGGAAAGAAATATTTAGGGATATCACAGTCGACTCCTTTCCTCTTTTTTATGTAAATGTAATGTTTTGAAATTGGTTTAGTTATATCTTGATGAAAACAAAAGTTTTAAAAAGGGTTGCAGATGGTGATAATGTATTACTCTACTGTAATAACTCTTTACTTTATTTAGGTACTTGAGGTACTTGGACCACTTTTTTTCTTTTTTATTACCTGCACTTTTCGACACATTTTAATGTTAAGTCGAGTGTATTGCCGTTTCCACTTTATACGGATTAAATCTAGGTATATATTCGAGGCGAATTTGGCCCTTCGTCTCGATATAGCTGAGTGTCTGCGTATAAGATTCACAGCGTTGGCATTGAAAAGATTTGCCATTAAGTATTTTTTTGTTCCACTTGCTACAGCGACTTTTTTTTGCCATGGCCCGGCCACAGCCGGACAGTAGGGTGGACGATCAGAGCCCTGCGCAGCCGCAGACCTGCAGGATGGAGGTGCTTCGGCCAAGCGGAGGTACACAGCTGTCCAGACGACGACACAGGACCGTGGCTACTCAGACCAGCACTGTACCCGCACCCGTTATCTCCACACAGGACGCTGTGAGCATGGCTATTTCCCCCCAACAAGAAGGTCCACTCAGAGATAGCTCAGGTATGTCTACCGTATACACCTCCCCTGCGAGTGATCTGTACATGTGGATACAGTACTCTTTACAGCGTGCTTGACAGAGTGCTTTGACAAGCATTACTAATATCCAGAAAACACATTTCAGGCACTAGCAACGATAACATGCTTCATGGTCGAGATTCCAGGAAGTGATATTTGCCCCTCTGTGGCATGTTGTAACTTGCCCCGGGCAGGTGGCTTCCTGCTGAACTCAACCCGACATACAGTATCAGAATGCCAGCGCTGCACCGAGGAGCGTCCTTCCAGCATTTTGGTCGGGCAGTGATTGTTCACTCTGTCTTTCCAAAATTTCCACACATCGTCATTGCTATCGTAGCCTTAGTTGAACCCTTGTGGCGCTGCTCTTTTGGCACCTCCTTTATAAAAGCTGCAGGCTTTTGGCCTGCCCTCCCCAACACACACACACACGCACGCACACACACACACTGTCCATCCAATCACCGCCCGGCCCTTCTTCCTGTCCACCAATGGCTGCATTTCATCTCAGGCTGCATGGGCTTACAGTTACCCTGGCAACAAGCCAGAACACCACAGCTCTCCGAGTGTTGCTCGCTCTGTTCAGTCACCTGCTTGAAGGATTAGCAGAGCTCAGCCCCACACACATGCATTTCCTCATAATGTGGAACTATTTGCCCATGCTAGTTAAGAAAATAAAGAACTTAAACTTTCACATTTTAATTAAGGCATCATCCTTGATGCGTAGTTATTGTTTTATAATGCAGTTATTACCAATTAAAGACTCACTTGATTTCAAAACCTGGCTTAAGCAGATTATGAGATTATGCACAGAAAATGAAGTGTCATGACATGCCTGTTGAAATTCTTTGACCAGGGAGAAGATTGATTAAGCTTTGAAGGGTTACGTTTTGGCAAAGATTAAAGATGTGCGACGGGTTAATTATGGATCCTTCATGCTCATTCAGGCTCCATTATCTCCATGATGGTCAGAGATTTACTTGGACCAGCCAAGTCCAGTCAATTTCCTCAGGAGATAATGTGTTTACAAGTCTTGCGTCAGAGTCTGATTATATATCAGTATTGTATGCTGATTCTAGTCTCAGTACGCTGAAAGAACAAGGACAGAATCTGCAGAATCTCACTGCTTTTTGGAGAGTGAGATGAATCTCTCTGACAGTGAATTTTTTTCTGTCGCTCCTTCAGGAACCGAGCAGGAGAGGTCTTGTCACAGCAGGAGGCACCAGCCCTTGCCCGATCTCCTTCCCGAGAGCAGTAGCTCCTCGGCACAGTCAAGCCGCCGAGGCTCTGCGGCCGAAGAAGAGTCCATGGAGGAGGAACAAGTGGTGGGCAGAGTGGCCATCCAGCTGAGAACCATAGGAGATGAGATGAACACTGTTTACCTTCAGAGAAGGGTGAGGAACCAGTTTGTGTGATATGGCTGTGCTGCTGTATAGTCCAACCCTGGCCTTGTTTGTTGTAATGTGTGTTAGTGGCAGTGTTTGTGAAAATGTGCAAGTGTGTGTTGCATATAGCCTCCAGTGGCTTTTCTAGTAAACGGATCAATGTGGTGTTCACCATGGCTAGTGTTGTGACTGGAGTCAGATTTCCTGTAGTGGTTGAACCCGATGCCTTCCCTCTCTTTCCTGCGCCCGCTCTCTCCTGTTCTCGCTTTCTCCCCTCCCTCCCTCCCTCCCTCCCTCCTTCCTTCCTGCCTCTGTCTTTCTGCTGCTCTCGATCTCCCTGCCGTATCGCGTGAGGAGTCAGGCTTTGGAGCAGGCAGGGAGTAAACACAGTCTAATCTCTCCCTCCCCCATGCAAACCATCTCCCCCTCCTCCCCTTCTCCTCGCCTCTCAGACAAACACACATGATGTCACCGCACTATTCCAGCACTCACTGAGTGCTCCAGCCTACACACCCTTGTATGTACACACACAGAAATACACAAACATACCCAGTAGACACACATCGACACACGCACACTTACACGTTGGTCATCCTCACAATCGTGTACCCAGGCAGTGCACTGTAGTCATTTATTATTATTATTATTTTTTTTTTTTTACACTTTCACTTGCACTGTCGCACAATCCCAGAAGCAGTCAGTCCTTTGTACAAAAGTAATACTCGATAAAACCGGTATGTTATGTGGCTGAACCTGCTGTTTTAGGAATCACATGCACGGCTTGTTATGCTGCTCCGCTGAACTCTGCTTTTACGGCACACGACACAACTGTTGTTTACTCAGGACCAGTCAAGAAATTATAGGTACTTCCTCAAGCAGTAGAACAACAACTTGGCTGGATGTGGGTGTGTATGTATAGTGTGTATATGAAGAACACAACTCTCGTCTCCTTTCACTCTCGCTAACTTCTGTCTCGGTCAGACTGCTTTCTTTTGCTCACTCACACCTGTCAATTTGATCCTGTCTAATCGATTCCACTAAAGATACACATACTGGGATAAACGCTTAAGGAGTTGAGAAACTCTAGCTACACTATAGTACACTAATGAAATATACATACACTCTCAGAAGGCACAGTTCTTATTCTGGCATGCTTTATGAAATATACAAAGACAATGATTGTTTAAAAAAAAAATGTATACAATAATGTGGACCACAGAGCATTTCTTATAGAGAGAGACCTCTTAGAGGACCCTTGACCCTATTTTTATGGTCGAAATAAATATTTTCCCAGGGCTAGGTGGCGGCTTTAAAGTGACTTTCTATATAATTTACTGAAAAGCATCCTCTTTGAATATTAGAGTTGCCAGGTTTGACACAATTCTCTACAAACGAATCTCGGCAGCAGTAGAGTAGGTGCATCTATTTGGTCATTTTTTTTTTCCTGGTCTTATTGTTGCTTCCTGTAAACTCATACACAGAGCACAGAAAGGAAGCGCGGTGAAGCAAGGAGACACTATTTACAGGTTGTCAGGGTAACTATAAGTACCAGATTTATTAACAGTTTTTGTTTATATGATGCTGGAACATAAAGTAATTATTATAGTTGATTTAGAAGTCAGTGCTGCCTGGAACAGAAAATAAATATTTTGTATTGTATTATTGTGAAACACCATATTACTATGCAGAGTTTCATTATTAATGAAAGTTCACATCAAAGCGGCTTACGTTTTTAGCTTGCTCATAATGCCTAGAGCTTAGAGGTCGACCGGGGTAGAATCCGTAGCTTGGAGAATTAATGATTACACGCTTGTTTACTAACTGCAGAGTGATTAACGGTATAATGATAGGGTGGACTGTTGTGGCAACTGGGCCGTAGTAGCAGTTCATAACCTGTCGTGTCGTGTTAACTGTCTGCTGCTCCTGTGTTCTCACATAACCCCTGTGCTGGCCGGTCACTGTATAATTACATACACAACTGCACACTTATCCCTCTCTGTACATGCCATAGTGATTTCTTTGCCACTTTTCAGCGACTATAGACCTGATCTTTCAGTTATTCAGTAACTGTCTGACTCCTGACCTCTCCTCTGTTAGAGTTATTTTTAGATGATGACTCACAGCAGTTGTTGAATAGTATCTCACCAGACTGTTGTTGCTGCAGACATTGTCTGGCAGGGACTGCTTCGCAAACACGCGCGCCTAATACTCAGACACACACGATCACTGTCTCTTTGTTGCTGTTTCAGCTTCACACGTGCGCACACACAAATAGTGATGGGGACATCACATATTCGTGTTTATTTATTTATTTAACTTCACTGTTTTGTTTGGCTAGCCAACTTTGTGATTGTCAAGTGCTTGTTTGTTGTGTCTAGCTGTTGCTCAAGTAGAGAAACATTTTACCTACAGAAGACTTTACTAGAAATGTCTTCATGCATGATTTTATTTTTGAATTTATGCTGAGGGGATACAGTCTTGAGCAAGCACACTGTAATGAGATGCTAACCGTACACCATGTTGTTATCACATTTGAGCGTGACCTCTGACTGTTCTTTACGATCACTAACGGCGTTCAAGGTGTTTGTACTTAGTCTAATATCCACTCATCATCACATTCTTTTTGTGTTTCAGAACGAGGGCGCACAGTGGCAGAACTGGAGAGGCCTATACCGCGGCCTGGTCGTCTTCCTGGTCGACACCATCAGCACCCTCTATCAGCTCAGATAAATGGACGGGTATTTGGCACTGCAGGGGGCGCCGGCGCTCCCCAACACAGCCTCTAATCTACTGCACTGGCTCGGGGACATTTCTGCAGGCCCAGAATGCACTGTGGAGTTTCTTTTTTTGGTTCTGTTTGTGTTGTTTCTTAGTTGTATATGTTGTATATTGTTTTTTGTTTTCAGTCTCTTTTGGGAGGAGTTTCATGTAGCAAGTGACTGAAGTGTGTGTCGGTGTGGGGGCATGTTAAGGGGGAGAAATGCTTGTGCCTCTCTAGATCTGTGAAGCTGTGAAACAATCGGTTGGACGCTTGTTTATTTTTTGAAAATTTCTTTTTATTTTCGACCAACCTGAAGGCCTGGGTACTCAGAGAATCTGTGATGGGTCAACAAATGTGTCAAAAAGTATGTTTAGACAGTGGCCAATTCACTAACATTTTGATCACTTGTGATTATGATCTAAATGACATTCACATTCTATTACTCTCAAGCCTGTGTTTACACTAGCAAGAAACAGAGCGACAGGCGATTGTTCTTTTTTAAGGAAGCATACGACAGAGCTATGATTCCTGAACCAGAGCAGAATTTAACGTGATCAATTACACAGTAAAACGGCAAACCCAACAACTGATTGGAAGAATTGCCATGTGTAATAGCGCTGTGCCTTGTGTTATTAACAGCTTCTCACAAAAATTTTTCAGCTTTAGTTTCCCCTTTCAACCATATTCGTCACTCAAAATATAGAGAAAAAAATTATTCTCTTGGGTTTCAAGTACTATCAAAAATACATTACACGAAGTTAAAATGGCAATTTATTTAGTCTTTTATCGGAACCTAAGAAGCTGCAAGTGTATGCACATGTACGACAAACTGTAAGAAACCTCAGCGCCTTGCATCTTGCTAGTGTGAACGCACATCCAAGTATGAAGCATTCAAAACCAAATGCCAAAAATCAGTCTATCCAGGTCTTCAGAAAGCACTAATTGAAAGGATGGGTTGTTCCTCAGGCACTGAAATGCTGTAAATGCTCTTAGCTGCCTTACAGAGCAATACTGCGTAACAGCACAGGAAAAAGGGCACTACTAAATGAGACTATCAAAATAAGAGACGGTCAGGCGACAGGGACAGACAGGCCTTTCAGTACCACACGCTTCCTCTACAGCGAACCCAGTGTGGTGAATGTGCCTTACATCACCCTTTAAAAAAACCTACATGTGCTTGATTTAGCAGGGGCAGTCAGTAAACGGTGTTTGGGGTGGGGCGGGTGGTGGGGTAAAGGGTCAGTGCCTTGGTGCTCCCACCAGTATGTACACTTTGGAACACAACCTTCACCACTCATTTCAAAGATTGATGATCACCTCCAATGGAGGCACTAGATGTGAGGCCGGAAGCCACGTGGACCTGCCAGGCCACAGGCTATCCAAACGGCTGGGTAGCAGTGTTAATATTTGTAATGAATTTGTATGTAAATATTTTGGGAGAAAATGGCAACAGGCAAGAGACAGAAGGAACTGGCCGTTCTCATCCCGGTGTATCGTGTATATTTTGGTGAAACTTTACAGTACTTTACAGTTCCTCGTTTTAGGTTGAAATCTGTATGCCAGACTTATGTTTTCTTGAACCTGTTAATGGACCAATGCAGGGAGGTTAACAAACTTAAATCCAAGAACTATTTAAATGTTCACAAAAGTGTTTAGATTTGGACAAACCAATTTTCTCAAGATTTTAAAACAGGTTTAGTTTGTGAACATTCGCCTCTCAGACATTAGACCTCCATCCTGAGAAACAAAGGTTAAGCTATTTATTTTTTTTGTCCGTTTCCATGCTTGGTCCTTAGCCAGGAGTAGGGTTGTGACCCACGTATTTGGTTTATAACCTATAAGCTAATGTTATAAACTAAAGTTATTTTCATTAATTATTAGGAAGGTTATTTCCTATAAGCAAGGCTTGTAAAGATTAACCAGATTGAATGAGCATGGAGATAAAGTTTAGTACTCTGGGAATCATACTGTATGTATTTGTAACACCAAATTTTTTTTTTGTAATAAAACCAACAAATCCCTCAACAAAACTACAAAGAAGTAAGAAGCAAAACATCCAGAAGTTGTATCTGCTGTAATTTAAGTACTGGTCATGCTTTTGCTGCAATAAGATTATGGAAGAAACTGAGCCAGACCATTTTTACTTGAAGACAAACGTTTCAACGTGTAGGTTCATTGTCTTTGGACGTTGATCCTCTGGGGCCTTCAAACAGATTGCTTGCATGTTGCCATTGCTCTCACATGGAGTTCATAGGCGTGTATCTAACAAACCACATATGTGATATCTGTGGGTGAACCATGTGAAAACCTTGTTAGCGCTCTCCTTTTATCGGTCCTCTTTTTTCACGTGGGTACTGTGCTGTATTTCTGAGCATACCGAGTACCAGCGGTCTGTCTTGTGACTGCCTGTCTTATGATTTCCTGTGTAATGCAGTGGTGTTTACCACTTCCTGTGGACAGTGTGTGGCTTCTTGTGGATAGGTGCATTCTACGATGCACTCTCTCCCTGAGGGAAAGGCCTTAAGTGTGAACTGTGAACATCACACTATGCTCAAGCTCATGTCAATCTCATTTTCTAGCCTTGTATATTTGCTGTTTGGACTTTTTTCTATCAATTTTCTATATGAATTTTGGTATGTTTTTCCCTCTTTGCCTTTTTAAAATAAAGAGAAATATGACAGTATTTATGAGTGATGTGCTTTTTAAAAAAAAAAATAAATAAATGCCATGCTTAAAATCAAGACGGAAACTACGTAGTACTTCACAAAATTAGTTTAGACTAGTTAATTTTGCATTCAGTCAAGATCAGGATCACTGACCCATTTGCAAGATATTACACCCTCCAGGCTTGTTAGCTCGATAAAGCAAGCTGTTATATAACACAGATGCATACTGTTTGTGTCTTCTGATGTGTAACAAAGTAAGACTCATGCAGAAAGTATGACCAAATATTTTAAACAGGAAAGACAGGTTAATTTACCATAAGTAAATGTCCGTAAAACCATAAGTAAATCCAGTCTGTGGGTTTTTATGCATTCACTTCCTCATAACTGAACTCATACACTGTACATCTGAAAGGGTCACTCTAAGAACATTGTTTTGTTATATGAAAATGGGCCTAAACATGCAATTGATGGTATGATGTATGGTAAAATTATAGGCTGCTTTCGAAAAGCAAGGAGAATTGGACTGCAGGGAGAAATGAGCACCACTTGGGAAGGGAACCATAAGGACTAGTGTTGAGGGTCATGTAATATTGAATTCTTTTAACTGGGGAAAAGCACAGCATCTTAACTCTTCAGTGTCTCATATGGTCTTGACTTTCTCCTTTCCGTGTGTCCTTTCACCAAAGAGAAAGAACATTTTGTTTATTTATCCATCGAGGGTAGTTGCCATGCAGCCAGAATGCTACCAGTTTTTTTTCTTCAGCTCATCAGCATCTAACCTACAGTACAAAGAGCAGTTCATAGCCGTCGTATCTATTCCCATGTCACTGCTCCAGACTAAACAGATCAAAGTCCACAGTAGAGAAAATAAGAGAAGTTAACACGTGAAAGGGTTTTACCCATCTGCGATACCTATAATTTCATTAAGTGTCTCGTCTGTATAAAAACAAAAGGGTTGTGTCTCGGTGCAACGCCTCCCCAGCACCTGTCTAACTGGTGTATCCTGTTCCAGTGTATCCTGTTCCAGTGCTGGCCAGAGTGAACCACAGACTGGTGACTTGGTGTCTGGAGTTCAAAACACATATCTGGTCAATCTAGCTTCTAAATCTTTTATTTTGCATTATCCCAGCACAATTGCTAATAGCTAACAGTTGACAATTGTATTGGTTTTAAACATCTTGTTTGGAATTCCAGCAGACCAAACAGGACAGACCAGAATCTCTAGCTGAGGGAAAACTTCCAGATCAAAACATTTATTGTTTCTCTTCTGCTGATGAGTCACTGAATGTGTTGTGCCAAACAACGTCATTACATATACCTCAGCCAAGGTCATAAATGGGTTACCTTACCTCAACCGCAGATGGTCTTCTTGATACATAAACTTGAACTCACCTTGAATTTACTTACAGTCTTCACTTATCAACTTTATTTCCTTGTGTAATTGTTTAGATATACTCTAATATATATGCCTAGGGAATAAGCGCTATATTTTCTTCAATTGAAACATTACACACAAGAATGACAGCTAAAGAATATTTCCATCTGTCGACTCATACAGAAACACATACACTGGCCATTTAATCCAAAACAAATTCATTTATTTTACTCGTTTCATTACAAAATGGGAAATCACAAAATTTGCCATGGAAGTTCAATATCTCGTCATAACTGCAGACAGAAAAAGGTGAATGTGTATGCCTGGAGACTCAAAAAAAAAAAAATGACGACACTGCCTGAGCTCCTCAAAGGAGTTCTTATTGTTCAAAACACTTGTTTTTTTGGGGTTTTTTTTTTTGCAGTACTGGAAAGCTCTTTCCATGATGCTTTGAGTGCCTACATGCTGTCCACTTGTCCTTGATCTTCTCCAGAATCATTTGGCTCCAAAGTAGTCCACCATGCCGCTGCCCTTCAGGCCATCAAAAAAGAAGAAATTCCTGTGTGGGGCATCTCTCTGCGACAGTGCCTGTTTTTACACACACAACCAATGTGAGAAATGTGCATCAGCATTAGTGTGGTATGGCTGCTAATAGCTTTTCAGAGTTAAGCACTGGGGGTCGTTCTTTTCTGTGGTACTTGTGGTTGATGGGTGAGGGACAGCAAACGACCATGTGTGAGTTACAGCCTGTTTCATCATGCAAGGAGATGGCGAGACAGCCTGGCTTCTCTCCACCACCACCATGTGGGTGTGAAGGCTTGCCCAGCCAGCACTGCATCCACCACACTCATACGCTCCACTAGGCTTCTCTAACTGACACCAGCAAATTGCAGAATGGATGGTGAGGTCAACCTTAATCAGGAACGTACATCTTTATATGACGTCAATAATCTGACTCAGTACCCTACCAGCCTTCTGTGTAAACATGAACTGTATCCATATTTAACACAATACCAAATATGAACAACAGTAGGCGGGGTTTCAAGGACAGTTTGAAACCATATATGGATTTTATGTCAACATTTCTGACAAGAAATTTAATTCCAGTGACCGGAATGTTACCTTTTAGATTCTGGCATTTAAAAAGTGTCGGCAGCTAAAAGGTTTTCCATATACTGCCAGATTCCAATGGGGAAGGCAGATGCCATATGCCTGAAACAGACTCTTACCAGGAAAACCACCTTCACAGCTCATGAAAGTTCTACTGTGCAGGGGCACAGGGTTGTTATGGTGATAACCTCTTACCAATTAGGTGCAGTTTTAAAGAGTCGGTGAATACTGTAAAAGACTATAAAAGACAAGACCTGAACCATCTTTTCTTTTTAAGCCTATTTACTGTCTGCAGGTAAACACGAATGAGTCCAAAAGATTTCAATCCCAAAAGTTATCTGGCCAGTCAGGTAACTCCCACCTACTGTAGGCTAAGAGTTTAAGAATAAAAGCTTCAACTGCGTGCGTGCATTACCCTTATTACCTTTATTTACATGTCCTGTACCACACACCCAAATCACCCTTATATACATTAATGCAGGTGTCGCTGCACTGAGCCGATAAAAGAAAAGCTTTCAGGCTACAGCAGTTATCCAAAAAAATGACAAATTGAAAACTTTCCTGTTCACTGAGCTGCTTGTGCCTGCAAATAATATTATTTTTGAAATAAAATATTACTATTTTATTACCAAGTAAATCTTGACACCAATGGCAGTGACGAGAATGCTTCCCCCACCAACAGGTCTAGACCATCTTGTTGCTTATTTGTATACATGATACACTCTTAAAATCCTCTTCAAACAGGAAGGAAACAATTGAGGAAAAACTATTTCGCACGTCTGACCTTGCTGTCACCTTGAACCTGCATGGATCAATTCCAAGATCTAAATCAGTCCTAATCTACCGGTTACAGTGATAATTTTGAATAAGTGCAATCCTTTCAACCACTTTTACTCAAGATATCAAGAGAAACTGGGATGGACACATGGACAACCAAGTGGTGGATGCATAATTAGGGTTGGGTATCATTTGAATTTTATCAATTGTGTTTCAGATTCTGCTAATCAATTTTCCAGTTCTTATCAATTATTATTTCTCATTTCGATTCCATGAAACGAAAAAAAAAAAAAAAAAAAAAAAAGGTAAAATGTTTAGACAACAAACATATCTTTATTCTTTTAAATGTTAACTGAACATTCACAAAACAAATAGTAGTAGCATTCTATCTACATACCTTAACAAATGCCACACTGTTGCGTTCATGCAGGATGTAGATATGTATTATTTGTTTGCAATTATAAAGAGTTTATAATGTTTACGAACCCGTAAGCAAAACCGAAATGTAAAAATCTCAAATTTTATTTATTTTTTGTACAGGTACCCGGCACTTGGCATTTTGGATTTGATGCTAGTTTTAACGAGCACTAGACATATTCAACTGATTTTAAGAACACAGCTAAAATGCACCCTTGATCAGATACGAGTTTGGTTGTACATACATCAAAGATGAAACTGATTAATATGGAAACTGTTGATGAAATTTCCATATGCTCGTTTTTATGATTAGAGTTAACAGTACACAACTTTGAAGAATTTAAAAAAAAAAAAAAAAAAAAAAAAAAAAAAAAAATGAGAGAGAGATCCTACCTTTACTATTTCCTGACTGAGTACCCCTCCCACCACAGCACACACTGGAGCCATCTCAGAGAAACAGTAGCTGTAAAGACAGAGCATACACACTAATGTTAACCTATGAGTAAGAGAGCTATGAGATACGAAATATGACATCTGTTGATGTTTTAATGAGGACCTGACAAAGCTGTCAGGCAGCAGCTCCAGATTCACCCCCATAGCCTCTAGGAGATCATCTCTGATCTGCAAAAGCAACTGAGAGTCCTCAGAAAAGTGACATGGATGAGGGTCTCGACCTTTATCTGTGCGGAATTTCAGCAATACTGGAGGAGAGAGAGAGAGATAAATTGAGAAGAGCTGACATTAGACCAACAGAGTATTGATGTTCAATAGGTTATGAAGCGGAAGGTTTTGAGTTGGCTAGAGCTTGAATGTGACCCTTAACTTTCAACTGCATCACTTGTTTCAGAAAAAAAACAAAACACATGAAGCCAATTTGAAAATGAGAATAAATTTAAAGGATCTTTACCAGGCAGGTATTATGCAATCTCTCATCCTCATGCACCATTGCCAAACAATGAAACTGACTTTCTTGACCACCCACTCACCACACCATCAGCTGAAGCATGCTGAATTTCCACCAGACACAAAGTAAACCACAAAAACCATCATGCAACAAGGAAACATTTTTTTTAGACACATCTCCCTGAAATGTTTCCAGATAGATGTACTAATATGTTTCCAGCTAGATGTGCCAATGGCTTTATTCTCTGCCTTTTTCACCTTATCATAGATCTCCATTTTAATTCCTTTCTGATGCAAATTTACCACACATATTCAGAACAAAAATCCCACTTCTAAAGCTAGAAAAACTAAAACCTCATTGACATCAATGTGCTTGGTTGCTTCATTTCATTCTCTTTCCTTTTTAATTATACCACGTCCCAAATTATTATGCAAATTGTATTTGAGTGTCATAAAGATTCAATATTTTGTTTTTCAGTTTAACTCATAGATGGTATTGTGTCCCAGGGCTCTTTGGATCACGGAAATCAATCTCGGACATCTGTGATAATTAGTTTGCCAGGTGAGCCCATTTAAAGGAAAAACTACTGAAGAAGGACGTTCCACATTATTAAGCAAACCACTATTTTCACGCAATTCGGGAAAGAAAAAGGATCTCTCTGCTGCCGCCGAAGAGGACGAAATAGTTGAATGCCTTGGACAAGGTATGAAAACCTTAGATAATTCACGAAAACTTTTTCTCTTAACTACTGTTAAAAGATTTATGGCCAAGTCAGAGCACACATGGGTTCGTGCAGAAAAAGGCACAATGAGGAAGGTTTCTGCCTGATTAAGAGAGCAGCTGCTAAAATGCCATTACAAAGCAGCAAACAGGTATTTGAAGCTGCTGGTGCCTCTTGAGTCCCACGAACGTCAAGGTGTGGGATCCTACAGAGGCTTGCAGTTATGCATAAACCTTCTATTCGGCCACCCCTAACCAATGCTCACAAGCAGAAATGGCTGCAGTGGGCCCAGAACTACATGACTAATTTTCAAAACAGTCTTCTTCACTGATGAGTGCCGTGCAACCCTGGATGGTCCAGATGGATGGAGTGGTGGATGGTTGGTGGATGGCCACCATGTCCCAACAAGGCTGCGACGTCAGCATGGAGCTGGCGGAGTCATGTTTTGGGCCAGAATCATGGGGAGAGAGCTGGTCTGCCCTTTTAGGGTCCCTGAACGTGTGAAAATGACCTCTGAAAAGTATGTGGAGTTTCTGACTGACCACTTTCTTCCATGGTACAAAAAGAAGAACTGTGCTTTCCGTAATAAAATCATCTTCATGCATGACAATGCACCATCTCATGCTACAAGGAATATCTGTACATCATTGGCTACTATTGGCATAAAAGGAGAGAAACTCATGGTGCATGGGACCTTTGGAGCATCCTTAAGCAAAAGATCTATGACGGTGGGAGGCAGTTCACATACAAACAGCAGCTCTGGGAGGCTATTCTGCCATCCTGCAATGAAATCCAAGCAGAAACTCTCCAAAAACTCACAAGTTCAATGGATGCGAGAATTGTGACGCTGCTATCAAATAAGGGGTCCTATGTTAATATGTAACGTGACCTGTTAAGATGTTTTTGCTTGAAATAGCTTTTGATTTCAGTAAATGACCTCCTAATGCTGCAAATTCAACAAATGACCATTTTCAGTTCTTTGTAACCTATAAAAGGTTTTGAATCTCTGCTGTGCGTAATAATTTGGAACAGAGCATTTTAAGTTTTTTATTTTTGAAAAACATTGTTATCATTGGGAGGTTTGTTCAGTAACATGCAAATTATACTCTAATGATTGATGACTCGAAAATTATGCTAACTGTCACTTGCATCGACTATTTAGGAAAATCTGAGAAAAAATATCATTTGCATAATAATTTGGAACGCGGTGTATATTCCATCATGTTCTAACCCTAGGTCAAAAATATTAACTCTGATCAAAATTAAACCCAAACAGACCAAACCAGTCTGTTTCTCATGCAGCATTTCCCAGTGCATGTTGTTTATATCTGATTTTTTTTTTTTTCCAAGCTTAAACCATTAAATTGCTAAAGGACTAATGTCTATATCAGGTTCATATCTGTCCATAAATGTACTGTATTGCTGTAATTGTTCAAATTGCAATTTGGATAATCTTACAATCTTAAAGCCAGCATAATAATACTCAGAGTAAAAGCTCAGGTAGACAGACTGTTGCTTCTCATGCATCCATTTCTATGTCTATCTTTTTTTTGTTACCTTTAAAAAGTAATACCTAAATTGGACTAAAACATATTTTAAATATAGAACAGCATTTAAAATTACATCTAGATTTAGACCACTTCAGCTGTTACTGTCTGCTTCATGTTGTATTGTGGAATTACATCAGACTTTGCTTGAAGGGGAGAAAGGATTCAAATCAGTGGCACACCATCTGTCTCAAAACCCCATCAGTGAGCTGACATAACCTCAGAAAAATCAGTGAGATAACACGAAGGAAACAGTTCTTCCTCAAAAGCAGCTCAGCCGTTACATGCCATTTATAAGTGCTCTAATGTACTTGTTAACCTTTAAATGCTTCAACACACAAATAGGGCTTGTTTTTGTTTCCATTAGTTCACATCTATATGTGAAGCACTGGAGCATTCAAAGCCTTTTTTTAGTGATCTGTGCCTTTTTTTTTTATTTTAAGAAAGGCGGACAGTGTTTTCAGTTTTAAAGTCACTGCACATGACTGATCATGGACAACCTATCATGAAAAATGAGCTGTCTTGTATGAGAATGCCAGGTGAGCTCATATAAAAAGATTCAGAGCAGACAGTGTTGTCAATGGAATCAGCAAAGTGTAACCACACATTAAGTATTATTTTGACAGATTCTATAATTAGATTAGGGTGAACTCCATGTACAGAGAAACATGCTTCAAAAGTTGCTTCCAAGTTTTTAGGCAAAATCATTATCTGTATGTAACGAACAGTGATGTTTTATATTTTAGAGGCCTTTAAAGTTGCTTTCACAAGTTGTTTTTTGGCATTTCAGAAAATTCTGAAAATCTATTAATAGGCATTCATGGTTTCTTGTAGGTTGCTGGGTCAATATTTTATGTAATATATCTAGAGATGTAACACAAATTATTTGAATTTGTTTAGTGTGCAAATATATTTGAT
>JAOVYU010000063.1:14395350-14417559 GCA_025674565.1 Synodontis membranacea | reverse complement strand
AAACAGTAATGATTAAACCAGTGAATAATGATTAAACCAGATTAAATCAGAGAAACAAAACAGTAATGATTAAACCAAACAGTAATGATTAAACCAGTGAATAATGATTAAACCAGATTAAATCAGAGAAACAAAACAGTAATGATTAAACCAGATTAAACCAAACAGCAATGATCAAACCAGTGAATAATGATTAAACCAGATTAAATCAGAGAATAATGATTAAACAAAACAGTAATAATGAAACCAGATTAAACCAATCAGGAATGATTAAAACAGTTTAACCCAGTTTAAACCAGTTTAATCATCTAAGATTAATCATCTAAGATGATTAAACTGATCTGTTCTTGAGGAAATTAATGGATCTTCACAAACACTTTTTTTTGAGTTCCTTCCCAATGTCTCAAAAGCATTCAAGGTCCTAAACGTGAACTAAAACACAAGTTTCACTAATTTCACTGTTTCCCAAATCCAGTGAGAGGAATTGATCTGCCCCTTTCCAGTCCAAAAACTATAGCTATATTTTCAACACTGCTTCTTTCATTTGAACATTTTCAGGTCCCAGCAGGGTACAGTGGTTGCCTTGAGTAGTTTTTGAGAGTTGTTTCTGTTTGTATGGCTATCATATACCTCTTATAACTGCATTAGATTGGAACATTAAGAAGTAGCTCAGTGCTCTAGATGGGTTGTTTATGGCTTTTGTGAGAGGGTGACCCAATTTCTCAGCTGCCTTGTCACTCACTACATGGTCACATTAGCTCAGTCGTCCTCGTATTGCTTGTGTTAGGATACGACAACGTTTATTTTGCATTACATTATGCTAAAAATGACCATCAAGAACGTTGTCCTTTTATTTTTGATCACAGCTCTGTCTCCCACATGACTTTTGAAACTTAATTGAGTTGAATTCCCTTTGCACGCTAATATTAAGGAGGATGGACATAACCCTCTGTGACTGTGAAATTGAAATTCATGACCTGACAGCTGAGCACCAGGTCCTGACTCCTGTAGTAGGTGGACAGTGGACATGGTGCAATTAGTCCACTTCATAGTCAGTGTTGTGTAATTACAGTGGCATGTATACTAAAAGTACTAGACAAAACATAATTTTCACACTTGATTATTTTGTCGCATTCTTAGTGAGATTGCTTTCCAGAATATCCAAAACGTGTGTACAGGAATATCGCACAATTAAGTTGCAACATCTCATTTCCTGTAGGCCGGTAGATGGAAATGTCTCGTTTAAATAGAGCACTTCCTTTTTTTTCAGTCTAGTGCTAGCATGGTTTTTAGCAGATTGCCCTTCATTTCTTCAGTGAATTGTAGTTTTGGAGACTTGAACTGCATTTGTCGGTGAAATCGCTGCTTACATGACATTGGTTTTGTGACTTTGGTGTATAAAGAGAGAGAGACAGTGTAGTTATTTCTTTAAAACTGAAATCAGTGAAGTCAGGTTGTCATAATAGACTGGAATCCTCATGATTTTGTGCAAATCTGTACATCATTGTGTTAAAGTGTCAAGGCATCCAATAAGTTGGTAACTTTTATAGATAGCTATATGTACAGTAAAATCATAAAAAAAAAAAAAACAATGATTTTGCAAAACGTATGGAATGGAGGCCAAAAAACCTGACAATGCACTTATAAAAGTTACAAAACAAACCTTTTGTGTACTCTATAAAGATTAATTTCTATAAATACTCTACTACGTTATATACTAAAAGCATTATGTTCTATCTAAGGCACATTTTATTGATCAGTTTTGATATTTGCACCTTACAGACAAGAGGATGAAGAGCTGGAAGAGGGGGAGCTGGAGGATGATGGAGGTGATGTGGAAATGCCCAGCACTGAGGGACAAGAGCCCGAGGAGAAGCCCAGCCGCGTAAAGGAGCGGCACGGCAGCGAGTCAGATGATGAGAAGGCACACAGGCGCAAAAAGAAAAGGAAGAAAGAGAGAGAGAGAGACAGAGAGCGGGAGAAGGAAAAGCGGAGATCTAGAAAGAGACGCAGATCAAAACACAAGGTGTGTTGGGTGGGGGGGGGGGGGGGGGAGAGAGTTTTGTGTTCAAAGACTTTTGTTAAGATTCTGACATGGTTTGGTTTGTATTCTATAGCGTCATGCCTCGTCTAGTGATGACCACTCAGATTACAGTGATGAATCTGACTACAGCCCTAGTGAGAAGAGGAAGTATCGGGAATACAGCCCGCAGTACCCACCCCCAGTGAGTATAATACTTTACTTTCCTATTCAAATGATATTTCTTAAAGTAAATAAACACCAATAATATCAGCATGTATAATTTGTGTACATGTTTACGTGTAGACTAAAGTTGTGTTTAAAAGATTCATTGGTATATATCTATATGTATCTAAATAAACATCAAACAAGCAAATTAATAAATCAAAGTGCATGTACAGGCTCATCCCATTCAAAAGTATTGGAACAGCAATTGTGTTGTCAAAAGGCATAACCAGTGAATTAAAAAAAAAAAAAAAAAGTCTATGGGTTGTAGACTTGATGCAGTTATTGTGAGCACAGGTTATACAACCAAATATTAAGTATTTTTTACTTTAATGTAGTTGAAAACATTCCCTTCCAATACTTCTGCTGACTCGAAGAGCTGCGTGGTTTGATACAAAATGTGGTATGTTCTGTGTTGTTTAACATATTCAGTTGAATGTACCAGGAAATAATATCTGAAACTTTGATCTCTCCTCATATTCATCTTTTGATTTTGCACACACGTCTTCAGTGCACAGCAAAAGCAATATAATTGGCCTTGCTGTTCCAATACTTTGGGGGGGGGGGTATTTCACTTAATATTGATATCTGCTTGTAATGCTACAAATTCAGTGAATTTTTGAATTAAATGTAACCTTAAACTATTGTCCATGTTTCAGTCTCATGGAGGCTACGGTCCTGCACCTCCCTCAGGACATGGAGGACCTATGTCAAAGAAAGGCAGCTATATGAAAATGGAAAAACAGGGGTATGGTGGCTACGATGAGTATGATGATGAGAACTATGAGGGTGAGGAGGATGAGGACATGGGTGATGATGACTATGATGACTTCACCAAGGAGCTTAACCAGTACCGCAAGGCCAAAGAAGGTGGTGGAGGTGGACCGGGCAACCAGCGTGGCAGAGGTACACACTAATACTCCATTGACTGAATACAGATGCATCTCTCACTTTTACAGTAGGCTTTGGAAAAAAAATCTCTCCTTTATATGCCAGTTTGATATTAATTTTAACGTTATGACATAACCTTGTCTGTGCAGGTCTTAAAGGCCGAATGAAAAACCAGAGAGGCCGAGGCAGAGGAGGAATGAGAGGCCGTGGGGGTAGAGGTGGAATGAGAGGTAGAGGGCGAGGTAAAATGGGAGGCGATGATGATGAGGATGGCATGTATGGAGAGGAGATGGAGGTTAGTTTCAGCTTTTAAATGATTCGATCATTTGGTGTTACGGTCCAATAATTAATCACAAATCGACAGATATATCTGTAGCTTCCATTTACCTTTTACAGTATGGTGATGATGACTACGATATGGGCGATGATGATTATGACGATTACTCGAAAGAATTGAACCAGTACAGGAAATGCAAAGACAGAGGGCGTGGTGAGTTCAAAACAGTACACCACTCTGTTGAATATAACTTATATAATAAGTTTGGTAGATGAAGATAAACAAAGTTGTTTGCTGAATGTTTTATTTTTAGGTGGCAAAGGTGGCCGAGGTCGAGGACGGGGGAAGGGGGGCAGAGGCATGAACCGTGGCCGAGGAAGGAATAGAGGGAGGGGTCGTGGAGGAGACCTAGGTCATGATGATGACAACAGTGGAGATATGGACATGGGGGTAAGAAATAACACCAACACACAGTGCCCATTCCCGCTTATGCAGCACAGTTTACTTCTTACACTTTACACTACCCGAAAGGCACAAACAAATATGTCCAGTTGCATCAGTGTGACAATGTGCTGTTCTGTTATTTATAGAGTACCTCACCTTTGTCTTATCTAGTAAATATTACTTCATTAAAAAATATTGAGTCGGGGAACATACGCTATACTCTGATGACCCTAAGCTGTTGCCCTGAAAATCCTGTAATGGTAATCCACATTCAATTGGTTTTTGAATGGGCAGAAACTGTGTACAAGAGATAACATTAGTTGCCAATAAGTAAGCTTGGATATGTGAATAATTGGATCTTGGCACTAGGACATTGACTCTTCTTAATAGCTGCACAGTGAAAGATGAGAGTGAAACAGACTGTGTATTCTGTAGGATGGATCTGGTGGCCTGAGGAAGCATGAGCAGGAGAAGCATGGGCAGGATAAGAAGGGCAAGGCCATTTGCAAGTACTACATTGAAGGTCGCTGTACCTGGGTAAGAACCCTTACTAATGTGTGTGCTTTAGATTATGGAGGACATTTTTATAATCGTGGATATTGCATAAGTATTAAAACACAAATATTACCATACACGCTTGTCTTCAATTGTGAAAGAAACTACTATGCTTGTTATTTAATTTATGATTCACAGGGGGAGCATTGCAACTTCAGTCATGACATTGAGTTGCCCAAGAAGAAAGAACTTTGCAAGTTCTATATCACTGGCTTCTGTGCCCGGGCTGAAAATTGTCCTTACATGCATGATATCCTTTACAGTCGTTTTTCAGGTGAACAGACCAACCTTCTTATTGGTTGTGGCATTTGGTAAAAGACCAATAAGCAATAAGTTGTGTCTTTAAAAAAAACAAAAACTAGCGGTTAAAATTTTTTGTGATGTGTTCTTCCAACACTTAGTAATTTAGAATACTACTTAATAGGAGAGTATAATGTGTAGGCTGGTGCGTATCATTCCTTAACTCGGTAGCACGTGACTTCCCATGCAAGCTGTTCCATACCACAGGAAACTGTGTAAATGGAGATGACTGCATGTTCTCTCATGAACCCCTATCAGAAGACACAAAAGAACTGCTAGATAAGGTGAGTATGTCTATTATTGCTGGAATAAATGTGTGTTCTTGTTCTCTCATCACATCCCTACTCAAGCTGTGAGGTTGTTATTATTATTATTATTATTATTACAGATATTGGCTGAGGATGCTGAAGCTGGTGCTGAGGATGAGAAGGAAGTGGAGGAGCTGAAGAAACAAGGCATCAATCCACTACCCAAACCCCCACCTGGTGTGGGACTTCTGCCCACACCTCCAAGGCCTGGCCCCACGGATTCTTCAACTCCTCTAGACTTTGGGCCACCAGGGACACAACTTGGCAGTGTACCTTCTAATGGTTCATCCTGCCCAGGAACTGCACCAGTACCAGGGCATGAAGGACCGCCTCCCCCTTGCCCCGAAGGAGGATCTTTCCAAGGCTCACCAAACCATGGTCCGTCTCCACCAGCCGCTGGTCCACCACCTCCCTGTGGGGGTAACATGGGAAAGAAGATCCCATCCTTGTTTGAGATTGTTGTGAAACCCACTGGACAACTAGCGCAAAAACTAGGCGTCAGGTTGCGACTTTTTCTTGCTTATAAATACTGTCCACTTGTAGTTTTCTCTCAAGAACTACAAGCAAATTATTACGTCAGACAATAAAATAATCACAGGTTCTTATTCACTGATGTGTTCATAAAATGCTTACCTGTGTATGTATCTCTCTTTTTTTTTTTTTAGAGGTCCAAATCCTGGCACTGCTGCTACAGGTGCTGCGGGAACTCAAGGCCCCCCACCTCCGTGTCCTCCAGGTGGACCGCCACCTCGTTTTCCTGGTGTACCACCACCTGGTCACATGCCACCAAATGGGCCTCATGACCTGCCACCCATGGGCCCACCAAACATGAATCAAGGCCCCCCAGGAATGATGCAGAACTTTGGCCCAGGACAAGGGCCTCCAAACCAGGCCATGATGACACCTGGGGGTGGTTCTGCTCGTAATTTTTATGACAATTTCTACCAACAGCAAAGCATAGGAAACGAAGGAGGTGGAGAAGGTGAGACATTTTCTCCTGCTGGAAACTAGGAAAATATGAGCAAAAGGCCCAATGTGACAGCATTTTTAATTGTGGAAATTAGAAGATTGTATTGTTGTAGTAGGAGAATGCTACTTGAGATTTTCCGTGCATCACAGTTATATATATTTTTTTGGTCTCCTGATATAGGTGATGGCTACATGGCAGGCCCTGGTGGAAACTTTAGCGAGCAGTCCTCAGGGAATCAGAATTCTGGCAGTATGGATGGCCCATCCAACGGTGGCTCAACTAACCAGTCTGGAATAACGGTGCCAGACTTTTTGCCTCCAGCACAGCGTGTGCTGTTTATGAGGATCCAACAGAAGCAGCAGGAAGAAGAGGAGAGGGCAAGGAGGCTAGCTGAAGGAGGACCCGAGCGGGACAATGAAGGTACCTCCTCACATACTACTGCCACACTTACTGCATATCTTCATAGAAGATCGTACATAGTTGTGGTGCTTTCGTGGCTCTGGGAAATGAGGAGATTGGGATTAACTCACATAGACACACACACACACACACACACAGCTCTGTGCTGGATTCTAACTTCCTCTCTCTCTCGCTTCATGGCCTTCTCCTGTACACAGACACATACAATTGCCCTGTGATTAAGCATGGTGAAAGCGATGACATTAGCCTCTTCCTCTCCACCCACTGCCAAAGCTCGGACACACCCATCCGCTGTCACAATATTATATCACAGTAGTCATCTGAAAGCCATATGATTAAAGCAACATGTATGTGGGAGTAATATAGACAAGCACAGGAGTGTCACAGTTTTTACAAGTTGAAAGTATGTTACCAAATACAGATTACACTATCCTGATGAGCTTTAAGTGCCGCTATGGCAATGCTTAGCTGAAATGCAGCTGCAGTACATTTAGACCTGCTTATATTAGATGTGAAAGGACCATTTTCTGTTTGTTGGTAAATTACAAAAATATGTTATTGTTTTTAAGGATTCCGTTCAATTAAATTTTATATTGTATAAATTGTATAATTCAATATGGTCAGAAATATGGCAGGTTATTTGACACTTATAATGACTGGATTGCTTTGAAACATTTGAAAATCTTTCAAACTTTAAAATGATCAAAAAGTGCTTTATCAGTGTGAAGCCCACCAATGCCAGTATATATTTTTTAAAGGTTATAGAGGCTTATGCTGGGCAGGAAATTTCTCAGTTACACAGTTCCCTGTATGACCCTATCCAAGGCCTCTAAAGATAAACATCCTTTGGCTTTCAACACTCTCATGGAACTCTGTTCTGTCAATAGATGGCAGTATCATTCATTCATAAGATTTGAACATTGTGCATGTGGGAATAGGGCAAAGGACTATCAAGCTCTGGCTATCAACATATTTTTTCATGCTATTGCCTTTGTCTTTTAGGAGATTCAGCAAATTGGTATTCTAGTGAAGATGAAGATGGTGGTGGCAGCGTCACATCAATTCTGAAAACTTTACGGCAGCAAAGCCAAGCCCAAGGGCCCTCAAAAACTGAAGGTGCTCCCAGTGACCCCCGACTACAGAAGTCTGCTCCGGTGCCCAGCAGACCAGCTGACCCCAGGCTGGCCCGAGACCCTCGCTTATCACGCAGTGCAGACTCCTCCCAGGTTTCAGAAACTAATCTCTCCTCTCCTCCATCCTCCTCTGCTCCCACAGACCCACGACTTGCACGTCAGGCTGCTACATCCAAACCTGAGCCCCCACTAGTATATAAACCACCACCCCTTACTTCTGCTGCTACTGAGGAAGAGGAGGGTGAGAGAATGCTGAGGGACAAGCCTGTCCCTATACCATTGGATCCCTTAATGGGCATGGCTTTGCGTGACCCTCGCTCACAGCTCCAGCAGTTCAGCCATATCAAGAAAGATCTGGTGCTGACCAAGCCCTCTTTTGCTAAGGCTGTTCTTTGGAGTCCTGAAGACCTAATTCCTGTCCCCATCCCCAAGCAGGACTTTCTCCCACTGCCCCCAGGTATCCCTCCGGTTGCAACCATAGATCCGCGCCTCTCCCGTGCCCAGCAGCAGCTCCACACAGCTATTTCAACGCCTGTGCCTGCCTCGGCCCCCTCTGCCGAACCGCCCAGCCAATCCTCTTCCTCCTTACCAGACTTTGAGCTGCTTTCTCGTATTCTTAAGACTGTTAATGCTTCTTCTTCCAGTCCTTCACAAACCTCTTCACCTGCAGTTCCTCCTGCACCTGTCCCAGCTGAAAAGCCAATGGACCCTCGCATGGCTCGCAAGGTCACAGACCCTCGACTTCAACCGCAGAAATCTGCTCTTAAGCAGCCCACGGAACCTACATCTTCACAAACCCCTGCATCATCTGGATCCCCTGCTCCAGGCTCGCCCACGCACACTATCGCACCCTACGACCCACGTCTATTCTCAGTGGGTGGAGCAGGGCGAGGTGGTACAGGAGGAACTGCAGGGTCTGGCAACAGTGTGCTCAGTAGCATCAGTCTGTATGACCCACGCGCACAGAGTTCAGACAAACCAGAGAATTCAGAGGTCACTACCCTGACAACTGAGACAAAATCCAGTGACAGTGCGACTTCTGCGGCGAAACCAAAGTCCAAAGAGCCGCTTTTTGTCCGAAAATCAGCCCTGGACCAGCCCGAACCGGAGAAAAGCAGCAGCGAGCAAACCACTGACCGTTACAACAGTTACAACAGACCACGGCCAAAGCCTTCACCCTCACCAAACGCAGGAGGTATAGGAGGAGCTTCCACAACAGGAGGTCCCTCTCAAAATCCTCAGGGCACCACCGGAGCTACAGAACCACCAGCAGGAGTCCACAACCTTCCTGTCTCCACACTTTTCAGCATGGTGAAGCAAGCTAGCAAGCCCAGTGGCACGGGCAGCCCATTTGGTGGCAACAGCCCAGCACAGCCTGACACTGCTGAACAGGACAACGCCTCCTTAAAGGACGTTTTCAAAGGCTTTGACCCTACTGCCTCACCGTTCTGTCAGTGAACTTGAACCCGCAGCTCTGATGCTAAGCCAGCATGGGGTACCATAACACCAAGTCTCAGTATTTACAAGAGTTTATATGGGCAGATGATATGGTTGGGAGGGAAAAAAAAAGTCTATATAAATGTCTATTTTAAAACCGAATTGAATAAACATTTAAAACACATTCATTTTAAAACCTTCTTAGAGTGTAAGAATAAATTTGGGTTTTTGAAGAGACATTTTCTTTAGCTAGTACTCTGTGCTATGTTTTAGCTGAAGGATGACTCATACACCCATAAGCCATTGTGAACTGCCTGTCCCTTTTGCCGGCCATTTCTCTTCAGCAGTGTAGATTTCTGGATCTTACCTTTCAGTCCAAGGTTTGAGACTTCAGTAGATCAAGCACTATATAATATCCTCTCTGCTGCAAGACCAATGTGCGCATACACGCTGCCACCCCCATGCTTTAACAGCAGCTGATCACCTGTCTGCTTAAAATACTTTTAAAACTTTTTTAGCTGTCTCTTTGTCCACACTCAAATATTTGGTTTTGTTTTTGCTTTTTTTATATTTGTTTATGGGCACGTTCCTTCTGCTTGGGACTATGAACCTCTCTTTCTGAGTAACAGAAATGTATACTGAAACATCTGTTAATAGTGTTTGTGAAATTGTTTTAATTTATTTTTTTATACTTATGAGAAATCTCTTTCATGTGGCAGTAGAATATAATCATTATATACACTGCATACAGTACATTTATATACATATATATATAAATATATATATTTTCCCACCTTGTAAATGGACTTACGTGCAACAGTTAACGGGCACAAACAGTTAATTAGTGCTTTTGTCTCTTGGCAAAAAGTACTCCGTTCTTTCCAACTTACCTTGAAACACGATTTTTTCATTAAGGACTGCTTAAAAGAATCAACTTTCTGTGTTTTGTTTGGGTATTCCCTTGCAAAGGACTTTGTATATTGATAAATGTGCATATTTGAAAACAGGTAACATTTTGTAATCATTCAATGTAGGTAAGGTTGTGAAATATTTAATAAAGGATATACAAGATTCAACATGATGAAGGCTCAGGAATTTAATAAATGTGTTTATACCACAGTGCCCTTGAATTCTCTTTTCTGATGGGTCATAAGGTGTTGATTAATTTTATATACTAGCATGTCCCGAACAGTAATTTTCCATGGGCACTTGTGTAGCAGATACTTCATATAATTTGCTCTTATTTTAAAATATTTTACAAAGAAAAAGAAGTTTCCCCCACTGGAAAAATCTTTGGATAGATGAGTGCTTTCTGGTTTTGTTTTTGTATTATTAAAGAAAAAGAGTTTAGTAAGAGACCAGATGCTTATAGCAGCTATAATGTGTAATATAATGTGTAAATAATATGTATTTGAGGAACATGTACATTTTTGTTGTACTGACACCACTTCTCCCAAATTCCATGTAAAAATATCACTTAGAGCATTTAATTGCAGAAAATGACAACTGGTCAAAATAAAAAATATTAAACATCATATAAGTTTTATAAAATACTAATGTTTGAACTTTGGAAGTGATAACCCTGCCATTCAATCACAGCTTTCATGCATTTTGCATGCTCTCCACCAGTCTTTCATGTTGCTCTTCAATCAGCTCAGCTCAGCTTTCTTTGATGGTTTGTGACCATCCATCTTCCTCATCTTGTGGTCCTCCATCCACACCTTGATTGGCCTGGCTGTGTGGCAGGGAGCACTGTCTTGCTGGAAACCCAATCCTCAGAGTTAGGGAACATTGTCAGAGCAGAAGGGAACAAGCTATCTTCCAGGATTACCTTGTGGCTTGATTCCTGCCTTTTTCACAAGCAAAAACCTGTCTCATTCCAGCATTGCTGAAGCACACCACATCACCCTGATCCTCCACCAGATTTCACAGTGGGTGCGAGGCACTGTCGGCCGTGTAGGTCTCCTAACCACTAGTTGACCAGTGATGGGAAAAGCTGAAAATTGGATCAGAGATGACGACCTTACTCCAGTCCTCAACAGTCCAATCCTTATGGTCTTCAGCAAACCTCAGTCTGGCTCATCTTTGTTTTTCATTGATGAAGGGCTTTTTTTCCCCCAACTTTACATGACTTCAGCCACACCTGGAGGAGCCTGTTTTGATATGTCCTTGCCGTGCACTTAACCCCAGCTGCCATTTGCATTCTTTTTTGTAGGTCTCGATGTCATCTTATGGTTGTTGAGTGACATTTGAAGGAGTTGATTATCATCATACCAGTCAGTGGATAGTCATTTTCACCCTCTTCCAGTCTGTAACTTTGCTCCTTGACCTTGTTCTTATGAACTGCCATCTTTGAAAATGTTGATGATGGAAGGAACCTGACGCTCCCTGTATCCCTCTGCCAGTAAAGCCAGAATTGAACCCTTCTTTTTCTCACTCAAGACACTTCTTTTTTTAACTCTTTTGGCATTATGAGTAGATATTTTGTATTCCAATTAAATTTAAGGCACTACTAGCACTGTTTTCGCAATCCATACTGGCCCTACTGCAAGAGGATAGTTATAACCACACCAGTGTTTTTTATACTTTCCTTGTTAAATAAGATTTGCTTCAGGTCATCACCTAATCAGTACTTCAGGAAGTCTTAATAAAATGAGATGTGCTTGTATTGGAACTCCACCACAGACACCGGAATGAAATGGCTGCCATACATAGGCATGCTGATTTAAGTGGTTTCTTAATTTTTTTCCAGATCTGTAACTATAAAAGCTTAAAAAGTATGACATCCTGTTAACAAAATAAATAAATTGTAACTGTCGGCCAATTTCTGTGGTATGAGAGAAATAAAAGACTTCAGAACACGATGTTAGAAATGAATCTACTTCCATTAATCCACATCTATCATTCAGAAGAAAGTGACGGATACAAGATATTTCCCCTATTTCCTGTCTTGTGCTCTTTCGCTAAGAACTCATCTCGTTTACAAAAACTCAGCCTTCATAATGAAATGACTCATCTAATATGTTCCCCAACAGTTCACACAGACATTTCCCATAATTATGGTAAAACAAAAGGAATGTTTCCCCACTTTGTTTTCCATCTGGCCCATTCTAATCAGTCGTTTGTTCAGAACTTTCCCCCATCCATATCAGATTTTGCCAAGGGAGCAATAAATTTCAGCAGGAGCAACTTGTTTGGAATTCAATAACAGTTAAATTAAGTTAGTAGTCCGATAAATTTGCTTAAGGATGACTTTCATATTTTAGTTTCCTTTTTATTAAAACTTCAGCTGTGTAGCTGCCTAACACAAATTCAGTGTGTCATTATCAGAGCACAGCCTTCACAAGACCTGTGTGTTATTTTTATCCTGTAATCCTCTTAAAGAGACGTTAAATGGAGGGAAGGCTTGAGTAAATTTAGCACTCTTGATCTTCTTAGAGTTGAAGTGTGCCATTCAGTAGTGTGAATTATACAAGTAGTGCTCAAGAGCCTAACTACAATCTGGGAACTGATTGTTCACAGTGACGTGTTCTATAGGTGTTGTACCGTATCTAATGAGAAAGTGTTCGATGATTTCTCGTTTTTGGGTCGTACATCTGAGGCTCCCATACAGTACATGCTACTTGAGGTTAGAAACCAAACTTGCAGCAAAACCGTTTCAGCTGCAAATGTGTTTTCATGTCTTTTAAGCAATATGCAGTTTGTTTAGACACACCGCATTGCTGATACTGAAAGATGAGACACAATGAAGGCAAGTATGACCTCACAGAATCTAAATATTTACAGCATGCACGCAGTGTGAACCCGTATACATATGGTCTTCATCAGCAGCGTGGATTAGAAAGAATGACCTGTGTGATTTTGACAAGAGGTTGAAAAAACAGCCGAGCTTATTTTCAGAAATATCCTGAGACCTTTCTTATATTTTTAACGAAACCATAACGTTTGCTATAAAGACGGAGGGCTGATCTCGCGACTCTGTCTGTACACCACGTCCCATAATTTCCAAAGATACATCTCCCCTACTTTCAGGCACTGTGTGTGCCTGCAAAGCTGACCCTTACGTCCTGCCAAAAGTCGTCAACTGTCCTGTCTGTAATTCCCATGCTATCTTGACTCCAACCCTTCCTCAGACCTCCCCATCCCATTTCCTGAGGAATTCTCTTTAAGGAATTCCGCCCCATGTGCAATTTCGTCTATCTGGGATGGCTCCATTTCTGCAGTGAGCAGTGAGACACAGACTCTGTGTCTGTCCAGGAGACTTAAAAAACAAAATTGTGGCTTCCTTCATTGGAAACAAATCAGGCCTTCCTTTCCACTCGCAAGTTGTCCTTTTCCCTCTGTGGATAAAAACTGACATGAAAAAAACAGAGCAAAAGAGTTCAAAATAGCGGTTATGTAATGTAATGTTAAGGTTGCGGGTGAGTAAAATGTGTGCTGTGCAAAAAAAAAAAAAAAAAAAAAAAAAAAAAAGTTTTACTTAATCGTTAGCTGTTGCAGTTTTCAGTATCTCTTAGTGTCTGTCTGTTCCATTTTTAGCTTTGTAAATGGATTTGTGCGCAGCGCTCGCTCATCTGGGAGTTATCTGTGCTAAATGGGCCGTGTACGTTGTTTGCTTCTCTGTCCAATGAGCTGTGACTTTTCTCAGGTCCTCTTTCATTATGTCACAGCTGTGATACTCGACCCACACATTTAACACCAAGTTCCTTTCTCTCCGATATTACAGAGTCGTTGTCCACCACTGTACTTAGGATACAATATTAACTCTCCGTCGTGTAGCTCTATTTTCGCCCATGTTTTGTTTTGTACCCATATCCGGTGCATACAGGGCAAGAGGAAATGTGCAGGATGGCTGCGCAAGAAAAATGGACAAAGTCCCAGAAATACACTGCTCCTGAAACAGCCAGTTATTTAGGGATTAAGAGTGCGCGCGTCAACCAATGTCCAATTCTTCCGAGCCTTCTTAGTTCTAATATCTGTCTGACTACAAGATTCTGATTAACTTTCTGACAGTAGTTCAAGCTGCAAGGCAGGTTTATATTCAACCTGGTATTTTATTATTTCTAGAGTAACAACTTATACAAGGACTTTAGATTTATCCACAAAGTAAATGGGACACTCTCTCTCTCTCTCTCTCTCTCTCTCTCTCTAGCATTTATGGAAGTAGTCTCCAGTGTCAGTGCTATGTAAATCTTCCAGCATAAGAGACCCTTTCTCGTTAACTTGACACAATATATATATATCTTTTGTCTTATTAACAGTTTTCTCCAAATGAAATCTCATCGCCAAATTCATTGTCTGTCATTTCGAAATCTTCCACAAGCCACATTGTTTCTTCTTCTCTACTAGCTCCTGTTTTGGCTTGATAAATTTAGTACAGGAAAAAAAAACAAGATACTGGTGATGGAATGACTGTTTATAAATGATTACACGAACAAACTTGCTCCATGGACATTGCACATAATAAATGTAAGTAAATGCTGGGTCGTTCATTAATAAATAAGAAAAAGAAGTAATTGATGATAACTGCAGTCACTCCGCTGCTGATTATTTTTCTATAACAGCATGCCCTGTTGCGCTATTCTTTTTCCCCACTCACCCATTCTTCCGTTCTTCATTCGGTCAGTTATATCTGATTTAGATTCGTCTTCAAAGATAAAAGGATCTAGTTTTTTCCCCCCTGACTTTTATGGTTTAGAAAATCCTACTAACCCCCACTACAGTGCATTAATTGTTAACTCACAAAAAAAAGATTCTCTTTTAGCGATTTTGTGATTAGTTAGTTCAGTGGAACCACAGCTGCATGGGAACACACTGAGTGTAAATAGTGAGGATTTAAATGCAAAAAAGGATTTACAGCTTTTTATTTTCCACATCTGGTCAGTGTGTCATCCTCCCAGCATGATGCATGTGGGGAGCTCTGCAAAAACAGAGCCCCAGGCTTAATGCAAACCACATAGTCGCATCACTCGAATTCCTGTGATTCCTCCTGGCGAGGTCAACCTCATTGTGCACATCCAGTTGTCATGCATAGTTTATGCAATTGTGTATTCTCCGATCAGTGCACATTCAAACAAATACATCTACAATGACTCTGTTAAGAGTTTTACAGCATGATGAAATTCTACACTGAGGGGCGTTGGCTGAGCAGTGAATGAGGGTCTGTACAACGCACTTCCTCATCGCGTCATGTCAGAACCCACGCTAGAGTCTTGACTCTAAACTCTGACCTACACATTCTCCGAGAGCAGGAAGTGGACAGCCTCAGTACGGCTTACTCGTTTTTCTGGAATTAAATACTGTTTTATTCTGGGGCATTCTGTTTCTGTTTTGTATTAATTTATACAGCTAAATTACTGTGTTTCCCCAAAATGCTTTCATAATAGCATTAAAGAAAAGGGCCACTTTCTATGACACTTAAACAAATTTACTCTCAATCTAATTTCGTTCACATTATTTTAAGAATTAATTAACATTTTTTTTGTATAGCATACTGAGAGTCCCTTGTGAATACAAAACATTTAAGCACTATTAGAGAATCCATAACTACATTAAACATTTGCAATTTTCCCCAAACAAAATCCCACCAAATTCACTGCCTGTCACTTTCAAATCTTTCTCAAACCACATTATTCTAGGACTGCCTTCTCTCTCTTTTTTTTTTTGGTCTCTGCTATTTCGCTTTACTGCCTTGAACCCACTGCAGGTAATGTTGTGACTGTGAGAAAATTAATTTGTGATCTGTGCTATAAGCCAAAATAAGTGCTGTTATTTTATCACAATGTGTGTTATACATAAATAGAAGCATGGAAACATTTGCGATATTAATGTGGCTTATAGTATTAAAGTTATTTGTGTATACCTATAGAAATGTCCTACATTTGCAATGAAAATCCTAAGTACCAGCAACTTATTACATTATAATTTGTAGTTTTAAGCTTTGTCAATTTTATAAAGGAAACTTACATTTCAATTTCAATTACTTTCCCTTTCAAGTATATTCTCCTTCTGCAGCTACACACCACTGCGTTCTGGTCTCCCACTGATCAAACAGTGCAGTAGGTCTTCTTCTGTTAGTTGCCTCAGAAGCTCTGTTGTTTTCTTCTTCACTTCTGGAACAGAACTGAAACAAGTTCACTTGTGTGCAGGACTTGATTTTAGGGAAAAAGAAAAAAGTGACATGGTATTAGATCAGGTGAATAGGCAGGGTGGTCAAGTGCTGTAATGTGTTTCTGGGCCAAAAATGGCTCCACTGTGTGTGCTGGCGTGTTGTCCGGATGAAGGAGGGACCATTTTCCCACGGCTGTGGCTTCTTTCTTCTGTTTTGAGAAGTTTAGAGAACCTTTTTTAATAGTGTTGGTTCATTGTTACTCCATCGGGAACCCTGTTCTCCATGATCACACCCTTAATATCAAAGAAAACACTAAACATGGCCTTGAATTAGGACTTGCTTTGTAGAGCTTCCTTCATCTGGTGTCCCACGTGTTTTTTCCTGGTGCACCGACTGCTGTTTTGTCTCAGCATAAAACTGGTCTGGACTGCTGTCTCGTTATTTAATAGACACACCATGTAGCGCCCCAGTATTGTGTGCAGAGACGTAGCCCTCTATTATGATGCTCTCATCTCTGTACTTCACTTTGTACATGGTGTTCTTGGGATCATACGCATTTTCATTATTTCTCCAAACGTGGTCAGCTGAATTATTGCCATAGTTCTAGTTTTAATAATAAGTTGCTCAAGAATATTGTTCCTGAGAACTTTAGGAAGCTCAGTCACCTTCATATGATTGCTACATCTTGTGTGAAATCTTCCCAACCGGTTTAAATGTCTTTTATAATGACTTCAGGTCTAATTTGTATGAGGACATTAGTTTTGTAGCATTTATGTCTGGAAATTTCAAAAGCAAGTTTAATATACAGTAGTGTCTGATTCCTATCAAAGTTGATTTTAAACATATCTTTGATTATGCCTATGTATATTTAAAGTATCAAGTCAAAAGAAATCCATCCATCTATACTGCCTATCCCTCACATTCATGGGGAAGCTGGAGCCAATCCCATATTCAGTCGCGAATCAACCGAATCCGCATGTCTCTGGACTGTGGGAGGAAACCCACACAGGCATCCTCAGTTCTGTTCTCCAGGTAAGCATTGCACATGAACCTGGCCATCTGCATTACCCAGATAGCACCATGGCATTGTTTCAACGTTGAAATATGGTTGAGTGCGTTGATCTGATATTGAATCAATGTCATTTCAATGTCATTAACATATGTGTGCTATCTGGGTATGTACTTTAAAAATGTATTCATCAGACCAGGCCACCTTCTGACCTTGCTCCATGGTCCACCTCCGATGGCTAGCCTTCATTGGGCGCCCATGACCTTGTCTCCGGTTCACCGGCTGTCCTTCCTTGGACCAATTTTAACATGTACTAACCGGAAAAAGACCTGCTGTTTTGGAGATGCCCTGACCCAGTCGTCTAGCCACCACAATTTGGCCCTTGTCAAAGTCACTCAGATCCTTTTGCCCATTTTTCCTGCTTCCAATACATCAACTTCAAGAACCGACTGTTCACTTGCTGTATGACACTAGTATATTCCGCCCCATGAGATAATTTTTAATGTTATGGCTAATCAGTGTACAATGGAAGGACATTAAATAAAAGCAAAAGGGGGCCTCTTGGTCAGTCAAGCCAAATAATATTCTATAGCCAACCTGTCTAAGTACTGATCTTTTTTCAGACACAGTAGCTTACATTTTATTTGACAGTGTTATTTCCATGTGATAGACTTCTTTAGCAATTGTATAGTGGGCCTAACTATTCACCAGGTAAGCTTTTATAACACAAAACGAGCATGTGTCTGACCACCGCTACAGCTAATCTGTCTGGAAAGACACAAATTGCCATGGTGGTTAACTTGCGCCGGAGACAGAAGTTTAAGTTGTGTACAAGCACTTCAATTTCCCTGACTTTGTCCAGTGTATTTTCCAGTGTAGTGATGCATTTCCACTTCCCAGCACTTCCCACCCCTCATGATGATTGGCTGAGTGACTGTGGGTCTGACTCATTAGCCAATCCAGGCAGGAAAAGGCGGGTTTCATTATGAGTCTCTCTCTCTCTCTCTCTCTCTCTCTCTCTCTCTCTCTCTCTCTCTCATTCTCTCCAGCTTTCCTTCAGTTTAAGTTGCATCACAGTTAAGAGGTTTACAGTCGTGCTGAGGACAGGAGCGCGTGCAGCAGTCCACCTGGCCAAAAGGCAAGTACCAATTAAACCTAATGTTCATCTTTATTATGGCAACCTCTGTCACTATAAATAAAATCCTGATGGTTGTCTAATGCAGAAAGCCAAAAATAAAAAAGAGACGTTTTAAATGACTGTAAATTTTAAATGACATTTGTTATGTAACAATTCAAATTATTAGATGCATTTTGTTATTATTATTATTATTATTATTATTATTATTGTTATTTCAGTAATAAGTCTAGTGTCTGGTACCTTAGAAACTTTTTTTTTTTTTAATTTTCAAACTGTAAATAATGTACAACTGTATTACAGTAAAGTTGTTAATATTTCACCTATTATTTAACTTACTGTTTAACCAGTGTTTTTGTTTAGGGGGAAAGATGAACAGCAGGTTGTGTATATGGATAAAAAAAAAGATTCAACCCTAAACTTAGATTATGGTGAATGAAGCCTATGTTGCATTTTTAAATTTAGTACAGTTTTATTTAAAAAACAAACAAACAAACAAACAAAAAATCATTTACCTACAAACACTGCATACTCTGCTGACTTATAGTTTACACTCCTAAGATGGAAATCCCTATGTTTGGATTAATCCAGCCACAGGATATGGGATAACGGGCTGGATGTGGATTTGTAGGGCTAAACGATGGCACCAAGTGGCTAAACCTGGAAATCAGGGAATTGGATCGTCTCAAATAGTGTTTACTGAACACATAAAGGAGGTGTGTTAATGTAACAGGGAACAGTTCACCCAGTAGATAAATGTTTAAAATTTTCAATTCTTCAACTCTTTCTTTTTTTTTTTCTGACCTGTATCTCCCAGCCCATGTAACCCTGATGTATTTTTCCCAGGATTAAATGAAACATTTGATCCACATTGTTTTTTTCTCCCCCATACTTTTCAAAATATAAAGCTCTTTCCTTGGATATTTTTGCATTGTGGCATCAGACATCAGTAAACCACACTAAGAGACCGTAAACACTCGGATGGAGAAAACATATGGCCTGCTGAGAGAAACAAGACGATAAAAAAGGAACTGTGGTTTTGAACGCTTTAACACATGCTATGCCAGAGATAATAGAATTATAAGAAAATATCTAAGTTTACAAGCTTTGGGGTGTGTCTAGCCTTTTTTGGCGACCACAAATTTGCCTCCTCTTTTGCTTCAGCAGACTGCTTTTCCCCCCCGAGCCAAATGAGGTGCTGGTTAAAAACAGTGCAGCAGCAATTTGTCAGTCTGGTTATTATGGACTTCTTCCTTATAGACTTCACTTAGCTATTCTCTGAAGACTGTCCTGTTGTGCTTATGCTCAAAACATTACCATATGTAGACTAGAATCGACTTCATTAAGGTAGGAAGGGTACTGCAAAGATATCTTATAAGCCAGTATGAAGTAAGCTTCATCAGTGGCTTTGATGGTTCTCACAGGCTTACTGGAGTTAGAATTATAAACTGTAGTGGACCGAGGCCTAGGGGGAGCATCATCCATACCATGCAGAAAACAAGTCTATCACTTATGGGAGGCGGTCTTACCTATACTTAAAATTAGAGTAAACAGAAAGGAATTTCACAATATCGTCTCTTTTAGAGATTATAAAATCATTTTTAGTGATTTCTGAAATTCTGCTTTCCCAACTTACGGGGGTTATAAATCCAGTTTACAAGTGGTTCTACGTGTACATATAATTTCAAAGATACATTAAACTGGTATTTGCACGTTCCCTCATTTTAGGTTTCTTCATTCTGTTTACATTTTCCTGTCCTAGCTGTTTATTTCTGCCCCTTCACTCTACAATCCAGTTCACAAGGCATTCTCATCCCAACCAAAGAGCTGGAGGTAATTGGGGGGAAGGAGAACCGTCAGGGTGCCTTACTGTAATTGAAATTGCTTGGCAGGCTGCAAGGGGCACTAAAAGTTACAAACTGCTTCTTTTAACTCTTTTTGGTGGATAATCTGTGCTTTTCTTTTTTATATTTTCTCAGGTTTCCAGATGTGCTCAAGAGTTCCTGCTCCCCAGTCATCTCGAAACACAGCCAGCTAGGAGACTGAGCTTGTAGGAAACATACAGAAGTACAAGACAAGAACAAGACCTGGAAAGTCCTGTTGGTTTGCTTTGTTCTAAACTAATGGGCATTGAGCTCTAGATCCTGTGACGGTATGGATCTTTAAGCAAACGTCTGTTACATCTCTCGGTAAAGGTGAGCCAATTATTAATTAGCCAATGCTGAAACCAGGAGCAAACTTTTCCTAGCTCCAGCTACATCATTACAACAGCCACTGGAATTCTGGGAAACAGAATGCCAGCCAAGACACCTATGTATTTAAAGACACCCACACCAAAGCATGGCAAAAAGCTAAAACTGAGGGATGTTCTCTCTGGGGATATGATCAGCCCTCCTCTAGGGGACTTGCGCCACAGCGCCCACGTCGGACCAGACGGGGAGAGTGACATGTTTGGAGACGTTGGCTTCCTACAAGGCAAACTGGACATGTTACCTGCCTTGGCACACCCATCACACCCTTCTCCAAACAGCTTGAACAGGCATGTTGATGACATGTTTGAGGCAAAAGCTCTACAGCACAGGTATGACACCCATCATAACTCAAATCACAGCTCCATCCTTAAAAGCACTGTCTCGATGCCTGCCTTCATTGCCCCTGAGCAGCCACCTCCTAAACCTCCTCGGCTACATTTAGAGGAAAGCTCCAAGCAGCAAAAGAACCAACACAATCAGCAGCAACACTACATGTCTGTGTGTGCAGACAGAGTTGGACACTACAGAGAATCCTATCATGACAGCACCCTATCTGCATCCATCCCCATCTTGGGACACCTTGTACCCTCTGCCGGCTCTTTCTCTGAAGCCTCCTCAGATGACTCTATGTCCGAGGGTGGTATTGCGCCGGACCCGAAGCGAGGCCTGAGCCTGGACTCGGATGCTGGCCTGAGCAACGAGGATCTGCGAAGTGAAAACAGCGAGTCTCCTGCATTCTCTCCTACCATGTCACACTCAGAGTCTCTCGTTGGCCTCAACCTGGACCTGGGCCCATCCATCCTGGAGGACGTTCTCAGGATAATGGACCGTTACAAGAGTGTGAAAGACAGCTGTGAGCTGGAAAAGAGTCTTTAAACATTGTAATGTGCATGTCTTTGCACAGGGGAGTGTTAACTCTTGCTGGACACATGAGTAACCGGTTGTGACGGAATGACTACAAAGTGATAACTACATCTCTTACTGTGTAAATTTCTTTCTGAATTGGAGATGTAGAATGGAAAACTGGTTTTGTATTTTGTTATTATATTGTATATTTCTATTATGGCATTGAAAATCTACTCAATGTAAATGGACTGTGTCTTTTTGCTGCCTTACTTTGTAATTTAAAAGTACTTAAATGTGGAAGAAATCCAGTGTGATTACATTCGATCATTAGTAAATTCATGACCGTTGCGAAATACTGTCTTGTTTGTTATTTTTAAGCAACATCTGTGATTAAAACCAATTCATCCTGAGGTCTATATTTCAATCACATTCCATTTTGTTCTACTCTGGGATCTCTAACACAAACACAGCTCATTATTGATACATGTCATAATACAAGACATGGGTTTAACATGGCCTTGTAAATAAAATGTTATCCAAACCAATTTAAATATATTTTTTTTATCATTCCATTGATATGGTTGTATACAGGGGAACAAACTGATATTACCCCAGGACCATCAATACAGATGAAAAAAATATGACTGTGCAATCTACTGCAAAAACAAAACAGTACAAATACACCAAGCCCAGTGCAGTAGTGCGACTACATAACACACACTAACTACAGGAGTGTTATACGAATTGTATGTTTTCTGTGCTTTCTGAGCACGTACTCCAAATGTAAGGAATCATAAATAGCAGAAATAGTGTACACATGATAATGATCTTTATGGCATGGAACTTCCTTCTTTTCATTCTATTATTGGGTGATAT
>JAOVYU010000063.1:14377392-14394649 GCA_025674565.1 Synodontis membranacea | reverse complement strand
TGAGAGGAAGTTAGGGTCAGTGCACGGAAGAGGTTATGCAAGTTAGGGAGTTCTGACCATAACTTCCTTTCCAGCTGGAATATACAATAATTTGGGTCTTATTTAATTATTTGTATTTCTTTTTTTTTATTTCTATGATTTATATTTCTATACATTTTTCCACATGTAATTAAAAAAAAATAAATCTAGTGACAATAATTAAATCTTTCGTCAATATCTGAGCTTTCTGGACCAGCATGAGCCAGATCAAAATGAAGACCAATGACTGACTCTCATATCTTTGTGACTTTATATGTATATACTGTATTGTAGTGCAGTAAAATGGAGAGGCTGACAGTTATCAGGATATCTAAAAAAGATAAACAGGAAAAAAAAAATTCTAAATGCAGCACTGATTTTTTTTTTGTATACAGTGCAAAGCATAATGTATTGAAAATATACTGTATATCATTATAGAATGCATTTCACTAATCAATTCATGCAATGGATAAGACCAACATTTTTGGACTGTTTTGAAAACAACAACAACAACAACAACCCTTACAGTGAGTCATTTGGGAGTCGAATGAGTCGACTGATCTGATTCACTGAATAGAGTTCTAGCCTGTTTATATAAAACAATATTTCAAATCATCTAACACACAATTTTGAAAATGAAATGAAATCTCTAACCACGTGGGTCCAATCAATAAACATAATTGTTTTTATGCAAATATAAATGTATACAATGAGTGAAATAATTTGGTCCCTAAAAGTCTCAGGTTCAAACAGGACCTTACAGTATTTGACCCAACAGAAGTGGTAAAGAGTTCCACTTTGATTAGTTTGGTCTGCGCCGTTGTCTTGTACGAGCCAATCAGATGTCGAGTTCACAGCAGCTCAGCCAATCATGATCGCGCGAGAAGATGACGCGTTTAGGAAGCGACGCGGTGCCGCTTAAACAACAGAGCGCGCGGCTGTGTGTACAGTTGTCAGGGTAGTTTGTTCTGATGTGACGTGTACAGGAACTTAGTGCAGATTTTTGTGGCATTTGGACATCGTATCTGGCGTGAAGTTGCAGCAGGGACATTAAAGGAGGAGAAACGGTGCTACAACAACAAACATGAAGTGAGTAACGGTGACTTCTGGTAACTATTACAGTACCTCATCAGGGCTTGCTAGCTAACTAGCAACTCATTTATTTATTTTTTACCAAGCATGGTGACCCTAAATGGTTATCTTCCCTGTAGGTTGAACATAGAAGGGCTTTTAGTTTATTTCCCATATGACTACATCTACCCAGAGCAGTACTCTTACATGCTGGAGCTAAAGAGGACACTGGATGCCAAGGTATGTGGAGAGCATACACTACATCTGTTCATTCTCTACTAATTTACATAGCACCATCTCTTACTTTGATGACTCTTTGTGTCATCTCAGGGTCATGGTGTTCTGGAGATGCCTTCAGGAACTGGGAAAACAGTTTCGCTTCTGTCTTTGATTGTTGCTTATCAGAGGGTGAGAACCTGTGGGATCTGTGATTTTCGAAAGTGTTGTTGTTGTTGAGCAAGGAACAAATCTATAAAGTGATTCTGATTGCCTGCAGGCCTACCCTCTCGAGGTGACCAAATTGATTTACTGCTCTCGAACTGTACCCGAGATAGAGAAGGTAAGTGACGACTTGGTGTGCGGTGCGCTCACTGTTCCTGCTGGCTGTGGTTTTAACGATGCTTCTGTATTTTTAGGTGGTAGAGGAGCTGAGAAAACTAGCGGAGTACTACGCAAAGGAAGTAGGAGAGGAAAATCATTTCCTTGCTCTGGCACTCTCTTCAAGAAAGAATCTGTGCATCCATCCTGAAGTAGGTGTCTCTCATTGCTGGCGTTTTCAAAAGGCTCACTACATCTGTACACTTATGCAGTGAGAGAATAGAATAATCCTAGTTTTACTGTATGGGGCAGTTCAGTCACTACTGATCGTCTGTGGTCTGAAATTGGCTGATCCTGAATGCTCATTGTAACAGGTGAGCTCCCTGCGCTTTGGAAAAGAGGTGGATGGAAAATGTCACAGTCTTACAGCATCATACATTCGTGCACAACGTCAGAGTAACCCCAGCCAACCTGTCTGCCGCTTCTATGAGGTAAAGGGTCAGCATAAATGCACGGGTCATGGTGATTTGAAAGCGCCTGTTTGCCGTATCAGGATTTGTTTTCTAAAGTTGTCGTTTGTTTATTCTTTAAAATGCATGTTTATGTCTATTGTTTGTTCGTGCACGTGCAGGAGTTTGATGCTGTGGGCAGACAGGTGCCTATTCCTGCTGGCATTTACAACCTCGATGACCTTAAAGATTTTGGACGGAGGAAAGGCTGGTGCCCGTATTACCTAGCACGATACTCAGTATGTATTTATGATGAGGAGATGTGCATTTATCAAGAAGAACAACTTTGATACAGATACCAGTTTTATACAACGGAAAAATGTAAATATTGTCATGATTTGAAATTCAGCACATTGTGTTTAACCAGAATCAGAATACTTTATTAATCCCTTAGGAAATTATTATGTGATCACAGTTGCTCCAAACAGTAAATTTAAGATTAGATTAAGATTTAAGAGTAAAAATACCTTACAGTTTAAGATACCAATATTAAATAATACAATATAATAATATATAATACAGTAATATATTATATATGATAATAAAAGTAAATATTAAAATAGAATATTATATATATATAATAATAGTATATAATACAATACTATATTAAATAATACAATACAATAATATATATATAATTATATATAATAATACAATATATTACAGTTATACAATAATACAATTAGCTATTAATAATAAATAAGTATAAACAGTTACTCTAAATGAACATATTCTTAATATACATTATAAGTGTATGCAGTGAAATTCAGCACATTGTGTTTAAAATGAACAAATGGATTATATTGCATACAGTCCTCTCTGAAAGAATTGGAAAATTAAGGCCAATTCTTTTGTTTTGGCTGTACACTGAAGACATTTGAGTTTGAGATCAAACTATGAATATGAGACAATAGTTTTTATTTCCTGATATTTACATCTAGACTTGTTAAACAGCTTAGAACATGTGGCATTTTGTTTGAACCCAAAATATTTGAGCATGTGACTGTCTGGTGTTTCTTGTTTCTTAACAAGTCTACCTGTAAATATCAGGAAATAAAAGCTGAAATTCTGACGTGTTGTCTCATATTCATCTTTTGATCTCAAACCCAAATGTCTTCAGCGTCCAGCAAATGCGAGAGAGAATTGGCCTTAATGTTCCAATACTTCCAGAGGGGATTTTATTGATTGTTACTAGGAGAGGAAGCTCACATATATCACTACACAAAATCTTTTCAATATGCTAAAGGGCCTGAAAAGAGAATTTGTGATCAATTGAATTATATTTGTCCCAATGTTGGATTTAATTTGTTTATAATTAGGTGTCCTTTAAAATTAATGAAGGTATCGCATGCATTGACAATGTGTGTTTCTTATCCTTCTGTTCTTTGTCAGCTTCTTCATGCTAATATAGTGGTTTACAGTTACCATTACCTTCTGGACCCAAAAATCGCAGACCTGGTCTCGAAAGAGCTTTCAAAGAAATCTGTTGTTGTCTTTGACGAAGCTCACAACATCGGTAAGTCCAGTCATGTCAAGTGGGTTTTATCCTCTAATTAGGTCGTGCATACTGGACAGGACAGTAAATATACAAGACAGTGCATGTCAACTAGACAGGAAAGAAGAGTGTTGAGTGGAGGAACTAATGTAGTGATTGCTGAGTATCGACTGTGGTTACTGTCACGTATGAAGTTTCTCCATTATACCTGGCTGCTCTGAACAGCTTCGTGTCATTTTTGTTTCCCAGACAACGTGTGCATCGACTCAATGAGTGTTAACATCACCAGGAGGACATTAGACCGCAGTCAGGCCAACGTGGACACACTTCAGGATACCATCCAAAGGTGAATAGAGTTCATGCAACTGTTCAATAAAACAGCCATTTTATTGTACTTCAGAGTTGTAAGTTATGTCTTGACATTTATGTGCTTGTAGAATGTAGCACATCATATGTCTGGAACAGTGTTCAGATCCTTTGTGCCATTCAATGGTGCTTCTTTTGAAGGATAAAGGAAACTGATGCTGCTAAACTACAAGAGGAGTACAGAAGATTAGTGGAGGGACTAAAAGAAGCCAGCGTTGCCAGAGAAACCGATATCTACCTGTCTAATCCGGTACTCCCGGATGAAATACTCCAAGGTCAGTCTGTCTGTGTACAAAGATTCTAAAGCAGTGTTGCTAATATGGGCTGTATCTTTATTTTTTATTACACTTTTTACATTCTTATAATTTATTTGACATTATTATTATTAAAAATATTCTCTAATCTGATTACGGTCATCGTCCATATTTTTGTTTTGTAATGACGTGACTTGTATTATATCATACTACAGCTTCTTTACTACAGCTACCAGTATGAAGAAATGGTATGGGTTTATTTTCAGTAAGAACATGCATTTACTCGGTCTCTCACCTCTTGTTTTCAGTCTCTGTCAGCTTCTTTTTGTAGATTTGCTACACTGGGTGATTCATCTTGGCATTTGGAATCAATCAATATATCAAAGGCCAGTTAAGACCAGATGTATATCTGAAGCGTTTTTTTTTTTTTTTTTTTTTTTTAAAGATGCATCACACAAAGCAGATACACAATATTTCAATCGTCAAGAGCTTTGGGGAACACGCAAAAAACATGGCTTTTTGTTTCACAGAAATCCGTAAGTATTGTAAATGTTTTTGTAACGCGGATCCTTATGAGTAATCAGAAGAAAACATAATTTATTTATTTTTTTTGTAAATGCAGCCGTCCCTGTCGCTCATTGTTTCACTGCTGTACACTTGGATTTTAGTTCCTTTTAAAAAGATTAAGCACGCTGTCGTGTCAGTGCCACAGATAGATGTTTTTGATGTGGATTGGATAGGTATACTCTCTGCCCTATGCAACACGTCTGGTGGGATTCAGTTCCTGTCTGAAAATGTTGCCTGGCATTGCACTATGGGCTGATTCACTTTTTTATTTATTTTTTTATGTCATGTGGTCATTGAGTTTAACACCTGTGTTCGTAGGGCTGGTATGGCTGCTTTCATGTAAAGTAAGCAGTCACGATCAAGAGTCAAACCGATTCCACTTACCTGCAACCACATAACCTGGATGTGATTGAAGTGGTACACTTGTACAGGTACACTAAATGGCCAAAAGTTGGTGGACACCTGACCATCAAACACACGTGTGGTTGTTCCTTAAACTTTTGCCACAAGGTTGGAAGCACACAGTTGTATAGGATGTCTTTGTATACTGCAGTATTATTTATTTATTCATTCATTCATTAATTCATTTATTTATTTATAAAGCACGTATAAAAACAACCACTTATCTGACCAAAGTGCTGTACATCATATAACTAATAAAAAATATAAACACAACCAAATAAGAAACATAAAACGCAAGTAAAAATGAAAGCAAAAACGAAGAGAATAATAATAATAATAATAAAAAAAAAATTGTATTACAGTTTTCCTTCGTGGGATCCAAGATGTCCAAACCTGTTCCGGCATGACAATGCCCATGTGCACAATGCGAGCTGCATAAAGACATGACTTGCTAAGTTCAGTGTGGAAGAACTCACACAGTGCTGACCTCAACCCTGACTGTATGAAAAACTCACTCCCAATTCTGTAGAAATTAAGCCACAATACTGCTTCCATGGTGTGACTTTTACAGTCAGAGTCTGCACAGAAGGGATTTTCTCCTTCTCAAGTTTGTGCAGTAGAGATGAGAGGCGGCGAAGTCACTCGTTTGCTAGACCCGCCCGCTCCTTTGTTAGAAACGATCAGACGAATATGGTCACATTCTCAGTTTCTCTTTATTGCATCTATCCAGAGAGCTTGTTCAGCTGGAGGTATGTCATTAATACCTATTCATTAAAAGTCCAAATCTGTAGGTATATGATGGTAAATTGTGTGGTAAAGCCTCTTCCAGGAAGACTATCAGTCAAGTGTAGTCAAGAATTCTTATTTGATAGTAGAATATCGCTTTAAAAACTAATACTTGGGAAAATTTTTAAATGTGCGGGTATCAGCATAGATGAATGTGCAGATATCAGCATAAACTATAGACGGAAAAATGGTTTAGATGAGAAAAATGACATGGAAAATAGTCTGTTTTAAGTAGTCAAACACATGGGAATGGGCGGGGCTAAAAGTTTTGGGGGCATGCTGGACCTGTGGTGGCCTCACGTACAGTTGATGGGTCTCATGGTCGTGTATCCACAAATCTTTGGCCATATGGTGTGTAAGAAGTGAAGACGCTGTATATAAATCATATATTTTTTTTCCCAGTTAAAGGCTCTTCTTTTATAATGGCTGTGAAGTGTAATATATACCAACAAGGAAATCCCTTTGTTTTGTGTCATGTTCTGTCGCTGCAGAGGCTGTCCCAGGCAACATCCGCACGGCAGTGCACTTTATAGGCTTCATGAAGCGTTTCCTGGAATACCTAAAGGCTCGGCTACGTGTCCATCACATTGTGCAGGAGAGTTCTCCTCAGTTCCTTAAAGACATCTACGAGAAGGTGTGCATTGACCGCAAGCCCCTCAGGTGAGGCATGTCTCTGTGCTGCGTGTCCTGTCTGACAAGTGTGTCTTCCTGTTACATTACTTAATGCATTGCATGATCGTTTCATCATCAAATGTATGACCTGAGCTGTTTTTTTTTCTTCCTCCCTATACAGATTCTGTGCAGAGAGGCTACGCTCATTATTGAGAACTCTGGAGATTGCAGATGTCGCTGACTTCTCTGCCATTACACTGATCTCCCACTTTGCTACACTTGTTAGCACCTATAGCAAAGGTAAAAAAAATAAAAATAAAAAAATCTAATCTCTACGCTGACTGCAGTACTAACACCACATATTTTCTAGCGGTCTTGAGTTAAAAAAAAAAAAAATCATTAAAATTCTTTTTCAGGCTTTACAATTATTATCGAACCTTTTGAAGATAAAACCCCCACAATTGCCAACCCTGTTCTACACTTCAGGTGGGTTACAGTCGTCTCTAGATATATTTACATACAGTACATGATCTGTGAATAGATATTTACATACATGATGCGTGTTTTCTCCAGCTGCATGGACCCTTCCATCGCTATAAAGCCTGTGTTTGAGCGGTTCCAGTCAGTCATCATTACTTCAGGGGTAATTTGCTTTCTTTTCTAAGCATCTCTTTTCTAGCTTCCCCTCCATCAAAGCATTTGCTTTGTCCTTGGGAGAAAATGAAAGTTAGAATCCCAAAAAATAGAGCAGAAATTGGATATGCCAATTTCAGGGGAGAAAGATGGAGAAAGACCTCCTCCTGTGGCAATTTGTTTGCATTATTGTATATACACAAGTCTTTCCAACAGGATCATGAAGTGACACATGGTGCAGTATTTACTATAAATACTGATATCATACAGCAATAGCTCCCCTTTTCTCTCTCACCTGTGCCATTAGACTACATGGATGTAATACCTCAAGCTGTTTGCTTATCAGCTCGGGTCCATGGTCGAAGCTAAAGGTTTACTGTCTTTCAAAGATGAGGATTAATAATATTCATTTCTACTCCGGTGAGCATGCTTTTCTAATGATGTTCCAAGCATTACTCTTAGAATGCTGCTGGGCTCTGCAGGGATCTTTATTGTACTGTTTGGCAAGTCACTCATCATTCTTTATATTAGGACTTTAATGTCTCTAGGCTTTTTTTTCACTTTGGTGTCAGTGGCTTTGGCTGTGCTAAGTAATTTCTTTGTACCATAATAGTGATTGGCACATATTGCTCATTTTTCCTATACAGTCATTCCCCCCTGTGTTTACACATTTGAATACACTCCCCACCTACTAGTGGATCACTGGGGCTTGTGGCTGATGTGTCGCTAAAGTCATAAAATAGGCACTCTTTTACCATGCGCTGTTAAAGCCTGCTATTTTTATTTTTCAGCGTTTGTCTTGGAGTGGGTACTACCTCTGCACAAACATCTGGTTTTTTTAGACTTGGGTTGGAGTGCCCTCATATTCCGGGTTATTCTGAGTGGGTAGCCACTAATAACCATGCTACAGGATCCTGGCAGATTTGGATCCTGGCTCAGAGCTGAATCTGGCCCAAGCCTGGCAGTCTGAACAGCTTGCTGGTTGCAATAAAAGCACATATTAGCCAGAGCACACCCATCTGTGGGTCCGGCCCCTTGGACTAGCCAACTGAGGACTGTGATTTAACAGTCCAAGAAACATTTTGGAATGCAAGAGCCCCTAACATATGGACCATGCATGCCCTTAATTGGAAATTGTGCAAATGGTGTTTATCTTACAGAACCCTGTGCATTGTCTAAGGTAAAGCTCTGGTAGCAGCTATCACAGTTTACCACAGGATTGTGCGTGCCCTTGCAGCTGAATCCAGGTGTTTGCTCATGATCTTACCACCCAAATTTGTGAATTAGTTGATTAATATCTTGGCACGAAAAAGTTTGTTGGATTTCTTAATTCCTTATTTTGAGGATTCCTTGTCATTCCGTACATGCACCCGTTTGGATATAATGTCCTACGGATTGATTGCTGTAAGGCAGTGCTTTTGCCTAGTAGTTTCCCTGGGAAGACACAATCAATGTCTTTTGTTAATTGATGCACTATTATCTTTATATGAATATTATCTTCATTTAACATGGTATTAACAAATGTTCTGTATTAAAAAAAATTTAACAGCCATTATCAAATTTGTACAAACGTTGTGAAGTCTGTTTAAGAGCTATGAGTGTCTATTTTTTCATGTGGAATAACTTGATGTGTGTTTTATAGTTTGTGTTACTTTTCCTCTCATAAGACTCTTTCTCCACTGGAAATCTATCCCCGAATCTTGGACTTCCACCCCGTTACCATGGCATCCTTTACCATGACACTGGCACGCGCCTGCCTTTGCCCTCTTGTGAGTGTCCAGAAACACATTCTCAAACTAAATGTGCTTGTTTAAAGGACATTTCAGATTTTACACCTGAATATTCTAAACGTTTTCTCAGATTGTTGGGCGTGGAAATGACCAAGTGGCTATGAGTTCCAAATTTGAGACCAGAGAAGATTTTGGTGAGTGCTATTGTTTTGATCTTTATGCTTTTTTTTTTTTTTTTCCTCCAAAATGTAAAGCGTTGTGTTAATGCACTGTATCCCACAGCTGTGATCCGGAACTATGGGAACCTGCTTCTGGAAATGTCTGCCATTGTACCTGATGGGATCGTCGCATTTTTCACCAGCTATGTTTACATGGAAAACATTGTAGCTTCATGGTATGAGCAGGTATGCAAAGAAATGTCTGCTATTAATTCTGTAATTTCCAGAGAAGTGTGCATTTTGGAGGAAAAACCCCCCGAAAAAGCTATGAATTATTTTGTGGAATTTTTTGGGCTGTAGGGAATTCTGGAAAACATCCAGAGGAACAAGCTTATTTTCATAGAGACACAAGATGCAGCAGAGACCAGCATGGCTCTAGAGAAGTACCAAGAGGTATAGAGACTATTTGATATTTGATCTCAAAATTAAGTATTCAGATGATAATATCTGCTATATGGTATAAACTAGGTAGCGCTAATAACCGCTCATGATGTGGTGTTCCAGGCTTGTGACAATGGCAGAGGGGCCATCTTGTTGTCTGTGGCTAGAGGTAAAGTGTCTGAGGGGATAGACTTTGGTGAGTATCCTGTCAATATATCGATAATATGACTGTCATTTAGCTGAATAATATTTTATACAGTGATTCTGTATTGATGTAGCCTCTGATTGACCCACAGTTCATCACTTTGGGCGAGCTGTGATCATGTTTGGAGTGCCATATGTCTATACCCAGAGTCGAATACTTAAGGTTAATCATTCTGTCATACATAATCCTGCATCATGTCCCAGTTTCTGGCAATTTGTGCTGGATATCAGCAGTGAAATAACTTGCCCATTACTGTCTCCCTCAGGCTCGTCTGGAGTACCTACGAGATCAGTTTCAGATCCGTGAGAATGACTTCCTGACCTTTGATGCCATGCGGCATGCAGCTCAGTGTGTTGGCAGAGCCATCCGAGGCAAGACCGACTATGGTCTCATGATCTTTGCCGACAAGGTTAACATTTCTTAATAGTATTACATGTCTGGTTGATTAATGTTAGAGGTGTCTCGCTTTAGTTACTTAAGCTCTCCGGGTCTCACCCTCAGCGTTACGCCAGAGCCGACAAGCGAGGTAAACTTCCCCGCTGGATTCAGGAACATATCACAGATGGCAGCCTTAACCTGACCATTGATGAGACAGTGCAGCTTTCCAAGCACTTTCTGCGGCAGATGGCACAGCCATTTAGACGAGTAGGTCCAAATCCATCTTCAAACACCCAGCCTGGTGACCCAAAAACACAGCTGAAAGTCCACCGCAGAGAACACTATAACAATATGATTTTTTTTTTCTAAATTAAATATATTGTTCAGTTACGTGTAGAAATGGTGCTTTTGAAAATGAGGACAGTTAATTGTTATTTACTTTGAATGTTTTACAGGAAGATCAGCTGGGTCTGTCTCTGTTGACCTTGGAACAGCTGCAGTCAGAGGAAGTGCTGCAGAAGATCTCTCAGATTGCTCAACAGGCCTAATGCTCCTCACTGGGATGGAAAATGTGCTTAAACTTTGACACCTGTACATATTTTATAATGTTTTTCATCAAACACAATGTCAGAAGTAAATGCTGATTATTTCTACAAATCCACTGGCATAATTGTTCACTTCGTTACACTGAATCTTTGAATGGTTTCATATACTTTCTCACTGTTTTTTTTTTTTTTTAACACTATTTTGGTCATTTGCTAGTTCAAACACATTAGCGATTTATTACACACAGGACATCTTCACATGTTCATGCTCTGTCACACCTCTGCCGCATACATGCATCAGCTCAGCTGAGCACAACTGGAAGATTGTGAACAACAAAAGTTTTATTTTGTTCTATAGCATTATACTGAGTCTGTACATTAACTGTTCAAATGAGAAAACATATTAGATTACAGCAATAAAATATAAAACCAATTTAGTTAGGAAGTTTGTACCGTTTTAAAAAAAAAAACCAACCACCAGCCACTAGCTTTACAGTACAGTATGTAAACTAAACTGCATTCTGCTTTCAAACACCTACACTTATTCTGGTATAGCAGAGTGTACAGTAAATCCAAACAGAAACCGAACCCTTTCTATCTGCGTATGAAATTGAAAAATAAAGTCTCTTGTTTCTGAGCGCTAAATATTAGTGTTAATATTATCATTTAATTTTATTTTGGCATGCTGGCCATGGAATGTGTCATATAAATAGAAATAACTCTAATAATGCTTACCTGAAATAATTAAGTGAAGTGGACATTTAAGATACATTTGCATGTAATAACACAATATGATAGAGTGCAACAGGCTTGCAGGGTCAGAAAGAAATTGTATACAGTGTGGAATCCTCCCATCTGCTTCCTCTGTGGAATCTTTAGTTATAGCCAGTTAGTGTGGACCAGTTACTTTTAGATAAATACTGTGTCGGTTATAAACATGATTCTTCAGGAAGGAGCAAGACCTAGGCTAGGAAAGATTAACCTTCTCCACTTAAAGAGCTCCGGCGGGTTAAACTCTGAGTGCTGGAGCTAAGAGCACGACTGTCTGTCAGCCTGTTGAGATTCTGGGGGAAAAAAAGTCAAGAAGAGTGACTGGTTTACATGCAATTTAAAGAATAAAGCTATATACACTGTTCTGCTTGATAAAAAAAAAAAAAAATCTGGCATAATTAACCTCTAATGTATATGATATCAAGAATTGATGTTTTATACTTGTGAAATGTAGGAAGAGTGGAAGTGTATTGGTGTGTTCTTACCCTTGCAGTATCCTGACTCTCTCTTATTCCTACATTCAGGACATTCAGGGAATTTGCCCTTTTCATTCTGTTACAAAGAAATCATTCAAAATTCATCAGACCTTGATTAACTCTTTCAGGAGCCTGAGAGCTACATTTTACAAAAGCCCTACACATACACTCACTGAGCACTTTATTAGGAAACTGCATGAATGTGTAGGTGTACACGTGTTCCTAATAAAGTGCTCAGATAGTGTATTCGATATACAGCATTCACTTATAAAATCCGTAGGCTCAAATAATAGAATATACAAGTACCCAGGATTGCGAGGCTCTGTTTCTTGTGTCCCAGCCCCTTTTAGCTTCTTAACCAGCTTTTCACTGCTCCGCCTCAAAGATTCCCGAAGCTTTGTAAAAGAGCCACTGCGCTTTAAGCTTTCCTACATCCGGAAAGACATGCTATGAAGAATGTGGTTTGGAGAGGTCAAGGAGATAACAGAATACTGAGTATACCTGTCTAGAGCTTCCCTCTGTGGTGTGTACCCAAACTGCTCTTCCACTTCCTGAATGTAAGAGAGAGAACAATTAAGAAAAGCTATATTTGAGTTTACAATAAATATGGCTTTTTCTATTGTCTTCCAGCACAGAAATGAAACACTTACTATAAGGCTAAAATGCAAAATCTAAGATTTTATTCAATGGTATTCATGGTTGTACTGGATACTGATTTTATTCTGATTGGTCAGATGTTGATGAAGATTATTGATTGAAGATTATTTATTTAAAATCACGTCTCGGACAGGCTACAAGGCAAATCGCAGGTTTATATTTATGTACCTGCTTCAATCCTTTATAGTATATTTTTAATAATAGCTATAGTAACAATGGACACAGGTATGACAGACATTCCACGTATGCATATTTTTAAAAAAATGTGTTTGATTTCTGATATGGTGAATTTTTCTGTGAGGAGAAAAGTTTATTTAGCATTTTTCGAAGGAGTTTCAGGTTCAGCACTATGTAACAGTCAGAGCGTAAAGCTGTTTTTGAGGCTTACTGCTAGTTTCTGAGGTATGCTGGAGTGTTCGTCATATGGGTCTTTGACACACGTACACCCATTTCTAGCATAGTGTTTTCAACTGTTCTTTGGCCTCTGTCTGCTGTGGCCTGCTGTTATGATGATTTTGCTAGGCACACTGTTTGGTTTGTTATAGTGAGAAGGCTTGAACGCAATTACTGGAGCCTGGTAGAAACACCCTGCACCGCATACCGCTAGTTCCTACACTAAAATGCTTGAAATCTCCAGCTTGTTATAAATGAGTCTGAACTGGAATTGCATTTCAGTGATCAATATGAGCTTATTCACCCTACTGACTTGCTCAAAAATAGACCTGGGTTTCAAAAATACCAGCAAAGAGTTTCATATTGTCACTGTTGGCTCTAAATACTAAAATAAATATTGTCTACCCTGAAAATATCAAGTACTGAGCTCAAATCATTTTGGCATATTACCCATTCCTACTCACAACAGACAAAACAGTTAATTTTGACACACTACATGCTTTATCTATTTCACTCATTAATTCTGCTCATATTTTACTACTTTACCAACCCTATAAAATGGGAAGATTCATATTAATAGGACTGTAATTAAATTTGACAGTTTGCAAGTTAACCTCTTAATCATTATTGCATTAATCCAATGTGCTAGAGCAAAGAGCCAAAACAAACATTTCACTGACAGATTATCTGTAAAGAAAATTAATCCAAAAATAAATGTTACATTACTTTGTTTGAAACTAACTATATTGACTAACAATTTTGTTAAGGTGACAGATGGCTGGAATTTACCCTCCACTGAGCCAAACTCCTTCTCATGAGCACGTGTCAGGATCTCTTTATACAGGGCTTCAGCTTGCCTATACTTCCCCTGCTTGAGGTAGCATGAGGCCTGTTAAATAAATACATACACAATTCTTTATATAGTTATCATATACATTTATCCTTTCAGGCATCTCTCACTACAAGATTCTGAACTCTAAGGTATCACTAGTCTTTACCAGGTTATTTTTGGTTTTGGCCACGTTGGCATCATCCGGGCCCAGACGATTCTGGTAAATTTGCAGGGCTCTCTCGTAGTAGTCCTCTACCTCCTGGTACTTGCCCTGGTTCTGGCAAAGCAGAGCCAGATTATTGAGCTGCTTTGCTACATCAGGGTGGTCTTTCCCCAACACCTACAGAACAGCAGTATGGTTGGAAGAATGTCAACACAAAATTCTGAGATGTCTCTTGGTGGAAATGGCCATAGATATCTTAATTTATAATAGATGCTACTTATGCATATTTATTGTTCATTGTAAGCAAACTATAATAAAGGTTTAACAATGAGGTGTAATCAGGACAAGGATAGCAGACTTTTTGACAGCAAATACAGGGATGTAGATCAATGGAGTGTCAAAATTCTTTAATGTTAACTTGACTGCCTTCCATTCATCAAAGGTAGCAATGTTAGTTTACTTAAATTTTGTTTACTTAATATTTTTACTACTGAAGTTGCTGCTTTTTAATTGCTGTAGCTTTTTGGCAGTTAACATTTTAACCACCAAGTTGCTTATATACAACCCACTGTTTAACTTGACCATGTTATACACTGATCAAGCCTAACATTATGATGGCATGGACTCCACTAGACCCCTGAAGGTGTGCTGTGGTATCTGGCACCATGATGTTAGCAGTAGATCCCTTAAGTCCTGTAAGTGGCGAGGTGGGACCTCCATGGAAATTGCAAGCCAAGTCCACACCTTCTTGTGCTCCGTAAACCATTCCTGAACCATTTTTGCTTTGTGGCAGGGTGCATTATCCTTCTGAAAGAGGCCACAGCCATCAAGAAATACTGTTTCCATGACAGGGTGTACATGGTCTGCAACGACGCTTAGGAAGGTGGTACGTGTCAAAGTAACATCCACATGGATGGCAGGACTCAAGGTTTCCCAGCAGAACATTGCCCAAAGCATCACACTGCCTCCGCTGGCTTGCCTTCTTCCCACAGGGCAACCTGGTGCCATGTGTTCCCCAGGTAATTGATGTATAAAAAGACGTGATTCATCAGACCATCTCATCATCCATTGCACTGTGGTCCATTTCTGAAGCTCATGTGCCCATGGTTGGTGCTTTCGGCAGTGGAAGGGTCAGCATGGGCACTCAGACTAGTCTGCAACATATGCAACAAACTGCGATGCACTGTGTATTCTGACAAATTTCTAGCAGAACAAGCATTAACCTCTTCAGCAATTTGAGCTACAGTAGCCTTCGCTCCCAGTGTGCATAAATGAGATTCGGCCGCATATGATACTGTTGCCGGCTCACCACTGTTTCTTCCTTTGACCACTATTGATCGAACCTGTCCACTGGAGACCAGGAATACCCCACAAGAGTTGCAGTTTTGGAGATGCTCTGACACAGTCATCTAGCCATCACAATTTGGCCTTTGTCAAACTTGCTCAAATACTCACGCTTGCCCATTTTTCCTACCTCTAACACATCAACTTTGAGGGCAAAATGTTCACTTGCTGCCTAACATATCCCATCCATTACCAGGTGCCATGATGAAGAGATAATCAGTGTTATTCACTTCACCTGTCAGTGGTCATAATGTTATACCTGATTGGTGTTTATGTGTAGTTGGAAACATAAAAAACGTAAATTACTGGCTGTAAATAAGACAGCTTGAATCTCTTTACTGGTAAATATTTATTTAGACATTATATTTGCAAATTCTACATAATACTGAACTTCACTAAAAAGCCTTTAGCTAGATCAAAATACAGCTAATTTTTGAGTGCACAAATGGAAAAAGGCAAAATATAATATAGTGTCCTGTTTACATGACCACTTATATGTCAACTATCAAAATCAGATAATAATCTAATTATTGGTGTATGTGTCCTCACACATATCAATATAAGGAACTCAGTATTAGCAGTTGAGTGTTACAGGTCATGTGCAAAGGCCCACAAGCAGCTATGTAGCAGTCATGTGACTCATCACTGTCCTATTGCAGGACTATTTAACTACTGACCTATCCCCGCCCTACTAAATAAAGAATAGGACAGAACAGGACAATTTCAAAGTTTTTCTTTTGTGCTTTAACTACAAGTTCATACCTTTTCCCTGATCTCCAATGCTCTTTTGCAAAGGGGCTCTGCTTCTTTATACTTCCCTCTCTTACCATAGAGCACAGCCAGATTATTCAGAGTAGCTGCCACCTGTGCACATTTACATAAGCACACTTAATACAGACAAACACTTTTTCTAAAAGCATTATATAATACCATTCAATAACAGTGTAGTAATAGGGGGGAAAAATGGAACATACTGCTGGGTGGTCCATGCCAAGTGTCTCCTCACGTATTGTCAATGCATCATTCAACAGAGTTGCAGCTTCTTTATATTTGTTCTGGTCCCTGTACAGAGAATAAAGAAACACAAATCTATTGCTAAATAGGCTGACAAGATAGCATATGAATGAACGATAGAAGCTGATGACTCTCAAGCCTTTCAATCACCTGTACACAAGAGCCAAGATGTTAAGCATAGTGGCCACGTCAGGATGGCTGTGTCCAGAGGTTTTCTCCAGGTCCTCCAGAGCCTGCTTACAAAGAGGCACGGCTACCTCATAGCGGCCCTGAGAGGCATACTGAATCACCAGGTTGTGTAGGGTTCTAAGCCTGGCAGGGATCTCATACCCTGCGTGCTGGGCAGCAGTTACAGCACTGCGGTGTGGCTGAGACACTGCAAGCACAAAAGGATCAGCGTAAGAGTCAAAAACTGATAAAGCGTCTGCTTTGAAATGACCCGTGGTACAAAAAGTCTCTATTGCCATACTGTACTCTGTATACAGATGGATGACAAATTAAAGGAAATAATGGTGGATGCATTTGCATTATGGATGCAAACGCATGAAACATCTTTATCCTGATGGGAATGGTCTCTTCCAGTATGTTTTGATGAGTATAAAAAAAAAAGCTGTAAGTCTTATGCCATGGCCTTCAGTCACCAGAACTCAACCTAATTCAACAGTTTTGGACTGATAGCACTCTCTACCATTAGCAAAAATACTAACTGTGGGAATATCTTTGGAAAAGCTCTGTATTTATCCTTCCAGTTCCAGTTCCAACTGTATTATCTATGCCAAGACTCGCTGAAGCTGTTATAGAAGATCATGGTGGCCTTTATTTGATACACACGTGGACAAAATTGTTGGTACCCTTCCGTTACAGAAAGAAAAACCCACAATGGTCACTGAAATAACTTGA
>JAOVYU010000063.1:14302394-14316033 GCA_025674565.1 Synodontis membranacea | reverse complement strand
TGGATTATCTCGGCAAAGGAGAAGTGCTCACTAACACAGATTTAGACAGATTTGTGAACAATATTTGAGAGTAATGTAGAAAATGTTTCATGTCTTTGAGTTCAGCTCATGCAAAATGGGAGCTAAATCGAAAATGTTGCGTTTATATTTTTGTTCAGTATAAGATGATTTCTGACCATTTGGTTTGAATGCACATTCATTCATCTGCTGTAACAGCTTTGTCCTTGTCAGGGTCAGGGTGGATCAAGCACTTATCCTAGGAAAATGGAACTGAGGTGGGAATATACCATGGATTGAACACCAGTCCATCAGCAGTCACCATGGACACACACATTCACACACCCAATTGTACTGTGAGGCAATAAAAAAAATGTGTCCAATCAAGTGGAATTTAAAAAGGAAACTGGAGAACCCAACTGAAAAAACAGACACAGGGAGAACATGTAACATGCCCTGTTCACATGTAGAGGCTTAAAACTGGCACAAACAACTCTTGCAAAAAGTAGCACCCTTTCACTGCATTAAAACATCAGGTAGCTGAAATACAGAATTTACCTTAAGTACCTAATATAATGTTAATAGTAACAAAAACTGTTGTAATTGTATTGTATGTTAATACAAAAAAAGTTTCAGAAATACTTTTTGTAGCATTGATATCAAAGAGTAAACTCTCTGAACTGGTTTAGGTTTTAGCTCTAACATTCTAACACATTCCAACTAAGCACAATACTTTATTGCAAAAATTGAGATGGTAATATATACACAAACAGGCACAGGAAACATTTCCCAACATACGCTTTAGCATACCCCCCCCCCACACAAAATATTACATGCAACCAATATCCTCATAATGCATTGTAAGCATTTTAACATCACAGATGAGATGTACTTCATGCTTCATCTTTCCTTTGATGTGGCAAGAATCAGTTATGCTCTTGTTGAAAAAGATGACACTAGTGGTTTTTCTTCTTAAACAGATGCAGAAGGGAGTCCGTATGCACACGACATATCTGCTAAGTCTCATTTCCTTTCTTCTACAACACTGAAAACCCTTGGATTCTGCTTGGAACACATTGGTAAGTTTTGCACAGAAATATTTATCTTTAAATACAATGACGAGTCAAATCAAGACTTTTATTTTTGCATTTTTTATTGCAAAAAATAAGTGTTCAGTACTGACAGTATTGCATTACCATCATGACATACAGTGGGGGAAATAATCATTTGATCCCCTGCTGAATTTGTAAGTTTGCTTACTTACAAAGAAATATACAATCTCTAATTTTATGGTAGTTTCATTTTAATGAAGAGAGACAGAATATCAACCAAAAATCCAGAAAAAAACACACTGCATAAAAGTTGATTTGCACTTCACTGAGACAAGTGATCCCCAAGCAAAACACCAATTAGTACTTTGTGCTTTTCAAGCACAGCAGTAAGATGTTTCGTGTAGTTTGTCACCAGGTTTGTGCACATCTAAGGAGGGATTTTGGCCCACTCCTCTTTACAGAATCTCTCTAAGTCCTTTAGGTTACTTGGCTGCCGCTTGGCAACTCGAACCTTCAGCTCCCTCCACAGATTTTCAATAGGATTAAGGTCTGGAGACTAGCTAGGCCACTCCATAACCTTAATGTGCTTTTTCTTTAGCCACTCCTTTGTTGCATTGGCTGTATATTTTGGGTCATTGTCCTTATGGAAGACCCATCCATGACCCATCTTCAGTGTTCTGGCTGAGGGAAGGAGATTCTCATCCAAAATTTTACGGTACATGGCCCCATCCATTGGCCCCTCAATGCGCAACAGCCCCAAAGCATAATGTTTCCATCTCCGTCCTTGAGTGTGCGGATGGTGTGCTTTGGGTCATACTCAGCATTTTTTCTTCTTCCAAACACAGTGGTTGGAGTTGATGCCAAAGAGCTTCTGGTCTCATCTGACCATAGCACTTTCTTCTCTGAATCATCTAGATGTTCACTGGCTCACTTAAGGCGGGCCTGTACATATGCATCCTCACTGCAAGACTTCAATTCATTACGGCGTAGTGTGTTACCAATGTTGTTCTTGGTGACTGTTGTCCCAGCTGCCTTCAGATCATTTACAAGCTCCTCCCGTGTAGTTGTGGGCTGATCCCTCACCTGTCTCATGATCAGCCTCACCACATGAGGCAAGATCATGCATAGAGCTCCAGATCGAGGGCAATCGATGGTCATTTTGAGGGAATTCCTTCCATTACTGAATAATCGCACCAACGGTTGTTACCTTCTCACCAAGCTTCTTGCTGATTGTCTTGTAGCCCATTCCAGCCTTGTGCAGGTCTACCATCTTGTCTCTGATGCCCTTTGTGAACTCTTTAGTCTTGCCCATGGTGATGGAGAGGTTGTAATGGATGAAACTGATTCTGTGGACAGGTGTGCTTTATACATATAACGAGATGAGATCAGGTGTATATGTAATTGATTCCAATCTGTGTGCCACACCCAACCTGTGGGAGCCAGAATTCAGGCTGGCTTGCAGGGGATCAAATACTTATTTGACTCAATGAAATGCAAATCAATTAACAACTTTTATGTAGCGTTTTTTTCTTTCTTTCTAGATTTTTGGTTGATTTTCTGTCTCTCTCCCTTAAAATGAAACTACCATAAAATTAGAAACTTACAAAATCAGCAGGGGATCAAATAATTATTTCCCCCACTGTATGAAAACATGCATTTATTTATACCCTCACCTGGGAACCCCAGTGAAGACTTGTTTATTCTGCTTTTAGGTCAAAGTTTGAACCATGCTCACACACATCAGTGTGGTAATGACCATCCTTGCAGTGGCTGATGCTTGTGTAATGTCTTGCGAGTGTATAGACAACACCACCATCACTTGCTTAAACAAGAACCTGTTGGAATTGCCTCAACCTCTGCATGGTACCAAGGACCTCCTTGTTAATAACAACCTGATCCAGGTTCTCCCCAGTGAAGGTTTAGAAGAACTACATGTCCTTGATCTTACCAACAACCGCCTGAGCAGGTGGCTTTCTGGTATTACCCGATTACCAAATATGAGAAGCCTTACCCACCTGTATCTCAGAGGAAATGGACTTAACACTTTTATGCCTGGACTATTTAAAGAACTGAAGAATCTGACTTACTTGGACCTCAGTGAAAACCATATGGAAATGATCCCGCAGAAGTTCCTCCAAGGTCTTAGCAACCTTCAAACACTTATTTTGAGCTTAAACCAGATATATACTCTCTCCTGTGGAACCTTTGAAGAAGCATCTGCACTGAGGGAGCTCCACCTGAACAGTAACAACATGGAATGGCTAGATACGTGTGTCTTTGAAAACTGTGTCAACCTGAGCAGGCTCTTCCTGTCCAACAACCGTTTGAAAAGCGTAAGTCAAGGGAGCTTCCGAAGTGCACTTGGCCTGATTCACCTTGATCTCAGTAACAACATGCTTACCACTGTTCCCACTGATGCCCTTAAGGACACCCATAATCTCACCAGCCTCTACCTGCAGAAAAATGCCATCAAGTTTGTTCCTGAAAATGCTTTCAGTGCGCTCTCGGAATTAAGAAAACTGTATCTGTTCAACAACCAAATTGATATTTTAGCTGCGACCTCTTTCAAAGGTCTTCACCAGCTTGGTGACTTAGATTTGAGTTATAACCAGTTGCAAAATCTCTCCTCGCAGGTATTTCAAGCTCTAGGCAAACTAGAAAACCTTAATCTATATCACAACGCATTGGCATTTCTTCCAAATGACCTGTTTAACAATTTGAAAAAGTTAAAGGAACTACAGCTTGACAGAAATAATATTCAGATCATCCCACCAAATCTATTTCAACCACTTTCAAAGCTCAGGTTTTTACAGCTAGACAGTAATCGCATCTCAGAGCTCAGCCTGTCCTCATTTGCCACAATGAGAAAGCTTAAACACCTTGATCTAAGCAACAACCAAGTAACAAAAATTTCAAAGGGGATATTAAAGAAGGCACCATTGGAACTACACGATGTCCTAAACCAATCCGCACGAGAGTGTCATGCACTCAGTGAAATTATCCTCAGCAATAACAAAATTCGGGTGATAGACAAGGATGTGTTTGAAAACTACACCAATTTGACCAGACTCTTGTTGAGTAACAACCATCTGACAGATTTAGAGGAAGGGACCTTCAGGGGTGCATTGGTCCTGACTCATCTTGATCTCAGTGAAAACAAGCTTACCTCTGTGCCCACTGGTGCACTTAAGGATACTCCTAATCTCACAAGTCTTTACCTGCAGGAAAATATGATCACATCCATTCCTGAAAACGCTTTCTCGGGATTATCTGCACTGAAGAAATTAGACTTGAGAAGTAATGCCATTTTCAATTTAAATGAGAAGTCTCTGGTGTCTCTGTTCAATCTTGTGGAGTTAGATCTGAGCTTCAACCGACTGCAAACTCTTCCAAGTGTGCTTCAAGACTTGGGGAAACTGAAGGTCCTTAAATTGCACCAAAATGACCTAGTATCACTTCCCAATGGTGTCTTCAACAATATGACTGAATTAACTGAACTAAGGCTTGAAGGCAATAATCTTTCTGACATCTCGCCGAATTTATTCCAGCCGCAAATTGAATTCCGAGCTTTAGACACGGATAGTCATCGTATCTCTGAATCTAACTCATCCTCATGCACAGCACTGACAAACAACCTCCTGACGAAAAATTATAAGGACCTTTTCAACTTTACACTATCATACAATGATAATTTGAAATCCCTAGCCTCACTAACAGATGCTGACCTGACGGAGCTTTTAGTCAGTAGCAACATGGAGATGATAGATATGAACTGCACTGCCGCAATCAGGCTCTTTCTGTTCAACAACAACAAAAGTGCACACAACGAAGCTTTTAAGCACACACTGAGATTGACTGACCTGGATCTCAGCAAAAACAACCTCAATACTATCCCCAGTGGTGCCCTTAAGTATACTACCAATCTCACCAGACTGAACTTGCAGAAAAATGCTATCACCTTTGTCCCTGAAAATGCTTTCTCTGGGCTATCTGAATTGAGAAAATTGGATTTAAGCAAAAACCACCTGGTTATTTTGCATGCGGACTCCCTGATGGGTCTTTTCCAGCTTACTGAACTAGATTTAAGCTACAACCAATTGCAGGATCTCCCCTCAAATGTGTTCCAAGACTTACGCAACCTGGAGATTCTTAATTTGTACCACAATGCTCTGGCATTACTTCCCAGTGGCTTGTTCAACAATCTGACCAAATTAAGACAATTAGTGCTTGAAAGAAATCATATTTCTGTCATACTACCCGAACTATTCCACCCATTGGCCAAACTCCAAGAACTACAGCTGGATAACAATTATATCTCTGAGCTGAGCTCATCTTTATTCAGAACACTGACAAAGCTGCAGCAAATCTATTTAAACAACAATGTTATTACGAGAATTCCCAAGCATTTTCTACACAAAGCACAACATCTGAAAGTTCTACATCTGATGAACAACCGTATTGACTTGGTTTCCCCGTTTGCTTTCAAAGGCCTTAAAAAACTCCGTTCTCTGAGACTCAGCAACAACAGCATTTCCCATCTCAAACATGAGACGCTGACTGGTCTTGATGACCTGCGGGAGCTTGGACTAAATATTAACCGTATACATAAGCTCCCAGCTGGGTTTTTCACAGGGCTTCCAAACTTGAGGATACTCGACTTGGCCAACAATAATTTAAGCTCCCTGCCTTATGATGATTTCAAAGACTTGACAGCATTAAGAGAGTTACACCTGAGTTTCAACCATCTCAATGACCTACCACATGATATTTTCAGGGTTCTGGGCAGGCTGCAGAAGCTCTTCTTGCAAAACAACCTCCTGTCCCGCTTACCCCCAACAGTGTTCTCTCCTTTGACCGTTTTGCAAGAGCTTGACTTGGATAACAACAAGCTCCAGCATCTTCCCACTACACTATTTCAAGGCCTGAAGAACCTGAGACAGCTACATCTTAAATCAAACCGATTAAAGTCACTGCATAAAGAGACCCTGGAGGCTCTGACAGCGCTGAAATCCATATATCTCAGTGCTAATCCATGGGATTGCTCTTGTGCGTCTAATATCTATATCCGTACATGGATCAGTATGAATAGTCACTTAGTAAAGGACAACCCAACCTGCTCTGGAAATCTTTCTCTTTCTGTCTCAGATTTACAGCACTGTATCAGTGCTTCCCCTTTCTCTGCATGTAAACCACAGATGCAGATAATAACCATTATGACAATTTTCATTGTGTATGCTTATATTCTGTGAGATCAGTGTTGTGCAAATTCCTTTCGATTTCCTTTTGCTTTAGAACAAAAGATGTATCTTAAATTCAGCCTGTGTGCAAATGCTAAGTTGTAATGCATGCATTTTAAAACTGTGTCTATGATTATCAACAACTTTCTTTAATTATAACCTTCAAAATTCTTTAAATATTCAGACTTGTCTCTGAAGCTGCCTTGCGATAATGTGTATTAAATGCTATACAAATAAAATGCTTCTGTAATAGCTTCCAAAGTTAAATCTTTTTTCTGTGACTGTGTCTTTTCAAATAGTATTGTGAGAAAGTCAGTACAGGGTTCACTGGTACATATTAGCCCCTAAATTTAGGTCACAACCACACAAACCCCCATCCAACCCACCCAGGCAGAGAAGCATCCTTGATTCGGTCTGCTGAAAATCTGACATAGAAAGCATTAATCAATCCTTTCATGTTTTTTGAGATAATTATGAATAAAATTATGACTGAAATTAGACACACAGTTGTGTTTTATGTCTTGATCAAAAACATTTTAATGTAAAATATTTGCACATTGACATAACACAGTATTTCAAATACTTGTATAAATAAGTGCCCGTGTTCATTCATGAAAACTTCCAGTTTTTATATTTTCTACATCTTTCTGCTGTTTGAGCTAAAGCAATGATCATATCAGATGCAAATAAAACGTGACTGACAGAAAAGCCAATTCACAAAACCAATTCACAATTCACAAAATGGCAGATTTGTTTCTTGTTATTCAGATTATTATTATTATTGTTATTATTGATATTATTATATCAGCCTGGACCAACACTTATGATAGGAATTACGTGGTATAATTCTCTGCAAGCTAATAACTAATTGTTAGCAATTCAGCAATAACCACTGAAAATCTCATACTTACGTAAGATTAACCACCATCAGCCGGCACAGTACCTAAGGCAGCCTGAACAATGACACTGAATGTCACTTTTTTACAGAGGCACACATTTATGATCATTGTAATTCCTAACATACGCATACTTCTTACCACATTTCTGACAAGTGTACGGTTTTACCCCAGTGTGCATCTGCATGTGAGCCTTCACACTGTTTGGCTGGCTAAAGCTTTTCCCACAAACTTCACAACTAAATGGCTTCTCTCCAGTGTGAACACGATAATGCCTCCGTAAATTTCCCAATATGCGAAAAGACGTGCCACATATATCACACTTGTGTGGTTTTTCACCAGTGTGAATAAGCATATGCAGCTTAAGGCCATTGGACAGACTGAATCCTTTTCCGCAAATCAAGCATTTATGGATCTTTTCTTTGGTGTGCAAAAACTCGTGCACTTTCAGATAAGCCTTGTTAACAAAAGTCTTTTTGCATAGCTCACACCTGAAAACGTTCGCCCCTGTATGATGCTGCTCATGTGCATACAGGCCAGACATGCTGCTAAAAGTCTTCCCACACACCTTACAGTTAAATGGATTGTCCTCAGAGTGAAGCCTCTGATGCATTTTCAAAGCATAAGAGGAGCTGTAGCATTTCCCACAGACTTCACAACACTGGGGATTCTTTTCAACCCCACATGCTTTTCTAATATCCGCGTGCGTCCACATGTGATTTTTCAGGGCATAATTGTACACAAAGGTCTTTCCACATGTCTCGCACATGAAGGGTTTGACTGTTCCATGTACTGGCATGTGTTCCTTTAGTGAGCTCATCTGACTGTAGCTCTTACCACAGACCTTGCACACATACGGCTTGATGCCCAAGTGCTTAAGGACATGTCTTTTCAGATTTCCCCTATGGCCAAACTTCTGACCGCATGTTTCACATGTGTGCGGCTTCTCTCCGGTGTGGACCATATTGTGCTTTTTCAAGCTGGACTGCCTCTTGAAACTCTTGTCACACAGGCTGCACTTCCAGGGCTTTACTTCTGAGTGAACCCTCTTGTGAATGTGAAGGGTGCTGCATTGTGTAAAGCGTTTCCCACAAGTCTCACACTGATATGGCTTTTCTCCAGTATGAAGTCTCTGGTGCACCAGTAGAACCGACTCTAGAGTGAAGCCTTTTCCACACACGCCACAAAGATACGGCTTTACGTTTGAGTGGACGAGTTCGTGCTTGTCCAGATTTACGAAGCTTTTGCCGCATGTTCTGCATGGATGTGCCACCCTTTTCTTTTTGCCATGAGACAAGAGGTGCTTGTTTAGTGCTCTTAAAAACCTGAATTTATTCCCACACATGTTGCAGGCGTGATGGGCTGTTTTGGAATGTACTTGCTTGTGCCTCATTAGGTAACGCTTCATTGTAAAAGTCCTTTCACACACATCGCATTTATAGGACATGTTCTTCTTCAGCTCGTCTGGTCGAACAGTGGCTTCTACAGCTGGTGTATTTACTGCATTAGCTTCAACAGCAAAAGAGCCTGCGTCTGGAGCAAAATCAAACAACATGGAGGTGTAGTTTGCATCTCACACTGCATTTATTACACCCTTCTACCAGACAGCGTGGCACAGTATGGCTCAGAGTATTATCCATGATCCCCCACTTTCGCACCACCTTCCAATGACGATCAAACTGCTTCTTCAATTCATGCTAAATTTACTTACTTTGTTTTGAAAAGATACCAGGACATGGTACACTATACACTATGTGGACAAAAGTTTGTGGACATCTGACAGTAACACTCATATGTGCTTTGCTAAACATTCCAGTTAAGATATAGTCCACTTTGCTGTTAAAATAAGTTCCATTTTTCTGGGAAGGCATTCCACTAGATTTTGGAGCGTGTCTGTGGGAATTTGTGTCCAGTCACAACATGAGCGTTAGTGAGGTCAGGCGCTGATGTTGGGTGAGGAGGCCTGGGGTGCAGTCGGCGGTTCATTTCATCCCAAAGGTGTTCAGTGGGGTTGAAGTCAGGGCTCTGTGTAGACAACTCAAGTTCTTTCACACCAACCCCAGCGTACCATGTCTTCATTAAGCCCCCATTGTGCACAGGCGTATTGCCATGCTGGAACAGGTTTGGGCCTCTTGAAGTCCCAGTGAAGGGAAACTGTAATGTTACAGCAAACGACAATATCCTAAACAATTGTGTACTTACAACTTTGTGGCAACAGTTTGACGAAGGACCACGTACTGGTGTCATGGTCAGGTGTCCACAAACTTTTGTCCATACAGTGTACGAGTGTAGCTCAAATGGAATTTAGAACTGGATTTTATAATCAACGTCATAATTGTAACATAGTTCTATTTGCTGCTTAATAAGAATCCCAAAATAAACGTAATCTATGCAAAGATATAACACAAAAATAGTGTACACCATACCTAGTGTGCTACATGCACAATAAAACAGTAATACCCTTAGATTCAGCCACAGAAATGTGTGACTTGGATTTTTGTGAGGTTTTTTGATTGAGTGCTTTATTACTTGTTCCGTTGACCTTGAGTGAAAATCCTACTACATTTATGACACAGTTTTCCAGCTAGGATACAGACAGTCCTGGGTTTGGAGTTGTGCCACGCGGCCTACTAGAAAATCGCTACATATACACAACTTGACGCTGTTCCATACCAATAACTATTTACACATAATAGCACAAGAAAAGAAACACAAAGGGGGATTAAATACCAAATCATTCAGTTCATATTCAAAACACAAAAGTCTAAAACTTGATAAAAAAAAAACATTTCCATAATTATGCAAACTGTTAGTTCTGGTCCACTAATTTGACTGCAATGTGAGTTATACAATATTCATTGCTTGTTTACAGAACTGCTGTATGAAAGCAATATCACACCATTCTACTGAATATCAGCACATCTGTGAAGACCTGCTATAAACACTTACAGTATAATCGTATAGTATTCAGTACTATAGCACTATTTGTTCATGCAATATTGCTTAATTAATGTAGTTAAAAACAAAAATACACTACTGCTCGATAGTGCTCCCACCATATATCCAACTAGCAGAGTGAATATGCTGTACAATAGTAGCATTCAGCACACATATCAAGGAAAGAAATCTGTGAATTTAATGCATCACCATGAAAACAAAGAGTTTAACCGCATGAGTGAATTAATCATACTCTAGCTAACCGTGTAAGTAAATGCTCCATTGTGCTTGCCTACTTGCATGCCTTGCTCAACTTCTTATGTGGAAAATACATGTTTGTGGCTTTTACTTCCTGTGCTAACAAAAAAAAAAAGTCTTCTTGTAAGAGTAGAGGCAGCTTGCAAGCAATGTAATATTATAATAACTATACAGGAACACTGACTAGGCTAAAAAAATGTTATTTAATATTGCACTAGTTAAGTACATTATCACAGACAGGTGTTAATATAAACTCACTGGCCACTTTATTAAGAACACCATACTAATACACTACTTGGTAAGTTATTTCCTGATTTCCTATTAAGATATTGTACACATTTCTTTGAGATTCTGGTCCATGTTGACATGATTGTATTGCACAATTGCTGCAGATTTGTCAGATGCACCTGCATACTGTTGAATCTCCCACTCTTCCACATCACAAAGGTGTTCTACTTGATTCAGATCAAGTGACTGAGGAGGTCCGTGTGGCACGGTGCATTATCATGCCTGATGAACCCATTATAAGTTGAGTGGCCATGAAGTGACATGGTCAGCAACAACCACATGGTCAGCAACAATACTCAAATAGGCTGAGGCATTCAAACAACGCTTGCTTGGTTTTAAAAGGTTCAAAAATGTTCCAAGGAAACATTCCCCAGACCATTACACCACCTTCACCAGCCTGGACTGTTCACACGAGGCAGCTGGGTCCTTGGATTCATGCTGTTGATTCCATATTCTAACCATCTGTTTGCCTGAGCAGAAAGAGGGACTCATTAGACCAGGCTACATTTTTTCCAGTCTTTAACAGTGCAGTTTTAGTGAGCCGGTGTCCACTGCAGCCTCGCCTTTCTGCTCTTGGCTGACAGAAGTGGAACCCGACATGATCTTCTGCTGTTGTAGCACATCTGCCTCATGGTTCAAAGTGTTGTGCATTCTGAGATATTTATCTGCTCACCACAATTTTACAGAGTGGTTATCCGTGTTCCTGCAGCCTTCCTGTCAGAGCTAAAGAGTCGGCCCATTCTCTTCTGACCTCTTTAATCAACATGTTTAAACTTTACAGGCTGTTGAGTATGAAACTCGCAGCAGATAAGCCGTTTCTGAAATACTTAAACCAGCCTGTATGGCACCGACAACCACATCTCGGTCAAAATCACTAAGCAGTGGAGATCACATTTCCCCCCATTATGATTCTGATTTTGATGTGAACATTAACTGAAGCTCTTGATCCCTATCTGCAAAACTTTTTGCATTGTGCTGCTGCCACAGGATTGGTTGATAACTGCATGAATGGGCATGTGTACCGGTGTTCTTAATAATGGAGTCACCGAGTGCAAGTTATCCAAGTAATAGAAATAATTCCTGCCAACAGCCTGAATCTGTTCCCAGTTTATATTTACATAGTTGCAAAAAATGGTATTAAGGAATGAGTAACAAACTTCAGCAATTTATCAATTCACAAAAAATATTATGCATAGGAAAATACATACACATTTTTTTCTTTTTGATAAATGGGAGACTGCTGGGAAATGGCACGTAAAAACTGATTAATAATCTGCTTTTCCCTGGTTAGTGATTTGTCTACCCCTGAACTCATACTTACTTTAGTTCATCCACTGCAATGTTATACTCATGACAAATAAATGGACTGATTTAGTGTTGCTGAAAGCAATATTCCCAGACTATCAGAAAATAATAAATGCTAATAAATAAATAAATAAATAAAAGTGCTCACTTTTTATTATAAAGATGGTTTGGATCTTTTTTCCATTTTCCTTCACTGTCACAGAAGAGCTAATATCTGTGGTAGAGTCAAGCTCCTGAGTAGCAGGACACTAAAAGGAAAAGAAAAAAGAACAGCAAAATATCATTCACAAAATATCAAACAAAATCAAGATCTCAAAGCTCTTGTTTGACAGACCTCATCTTCTCTCATGACATCTTGCTGTGGAGTTTCAGTTGTTGGTAAAGCAGGTGGTCCTTCCCCACTCACTAGGAGATAGACAGTTCGTCCTGGAACATTAGAGAACATTTGGCACACAAAAGAGCAAAATGTTTATGAAATGTTATATATTACAGTTGCTATATAACTCAGAACATTCACGTAATGCACAAGTCTACACTTACAAAGCAATTAAATCTTTATTCACTGCTGCAAAATTCTCCTTTAAAAGATACAATTAATGCACATGGCATTCACCACATGGAGTAAAGTCCTACCGGATATTGCACTTTGAGCACATTTGGGTTGTACAGATGGTTCCTTTGGCTTGAGCAGGCTCTGTGCATCTCCTAATCTTTCAGACGCACTGGCCAAATCCAGGGCATTACATTCTTTCTCTTCACTGCATAACTTGAACAGAAGGCAGATTTTCCGTACGGCCTCCTTCACCAAAAACTCCATGACAGCATTAAGCTGTGCCTGTGATTCATAAAATAGTTATTGACAGCTGTTCACAAACACTTCATATTTTTTTTTTTATAAAGGAGTGATCACTGAATTTCTAATCAGTGTTGTTCTAGAAAATATTTTTCTGTAACTGGTGACATCTGAGCAGAATGGAGCAGACATATTTTCTTGTAGTGCTAAGCAAATTTTCCCAACGCATGTGAAGGAGTCACAAGATGTTATTCTGCTTCATTAAAATAAACCAGTCGCAGTTTAAACACTTCAACCATAAATATCAGAATAACCAGAACGTGTAGTGATTTTTTCCTTGGAGTGAAATGCGGCATTGGTGTGTGAGATGAGCCAACCCACCCGCTCTGACAGCAGGACACACTGTTTAGCTAATATTCCTTATAGCAGTAGACATGAGTGCCAAAGTATGTGCAAATGATCATGTTTAAATGAACTGGATTACTGAGGAAAAAAAGTATGCAAAAGTTTGACTAAACAGGTGAAAAGTGGGGTGTCCATGTGCAGTATTATCTTAAGAAATGTGAATATCCATCTATGCATCCATTATCTATTCCACTTATAAATCAGGGCCGAGGGGAAGCTGGAGCCAATCCTAGCTGACTTGGGGTGAGAGGAGGACAACCATTCACACCAATCTGTATGTTTTTTTTGATCTGTGGGAGGAAACCAGAGCACCCGGAGGAAACCCATGCAGGCTAGATATACAGTACTGTGCAAAAGTCTTAAGCATCCTATTTTTTTTGCATACAAATAGTGTCATATATTACATTTTATGAATTCTGCCTTATTGATTCAGTACAAAAATTCATATTCCCAAACATTACTTTTCCAAAA
>JAOVYU010000063.1:14279445-14292140 GCA_025674565.1 Synodontis membranacea | reverse complement strand
TCTATCTATCTATCTATCTATCTATCTATCTATCTATCTATCTATCTATCTATCTATCTATCTATCTATCTATCCAGTAATAATCTTGAAATTTTATTTCAGTAACTAAAGTACCTGTAATCAACAGATTTTGCTGGAGACCATGGATATGTGAATTGTGCATGTGTGTGTGTGTGTGTGTGTGTGTGAGTGTGTGTTTGTGTGTTTGTGTGTGTGTGTGTGAGATATACTCACCCTGATGTGCTCAAATATCCTGTCATTCAGCACTCTCACACTCAGGTTCACGATCTTGTCTAGGGCGGCGTTGGCTCTGCGGCCGGAGTCTTCACTGACAGCAGGGTCGCTGTTTACACATCGCCCAACAAAGCTCCTGTTCACAGTGCACACAGACACATTCTCCAATATCTGAACATAAATGAATTGTCGCTGTTACAAAACGTTAAAAAACAGTAACAACAAAAGTGCGTGTCGATGTACCTGAAAGGCGGACAGCAGTTGGCTAAAGCGATTGTCTTGGCAACATAACCATCTTCATTTTCCCCAAATGCACTAACAAGGCCTTCATGGAACATTTCCACCTTCCTCTGAAAGCTGTGACAACAAAAGACACAAACAGACTCAGCTATGATGACGGTTAAAACAGAAGCACAGTTTATGGCTAAAACTTTGCATAGTACACGGGTTTTATGGACGTAAACAGAAATCCAGGATGTTGAAAGTGAAAAGTGCATGTGTCCTGCAATAAGACAACAAGCAGAAGTTTTGAAATGAAGTTTTTTCAGGACACTCTCAGCCTCCAGGTCCGATTAAAGAAATCAGCGAACGTCATCTGACACAGTTATAACAAATATGTTAATTAGAATTTTCTCACCTGTACAGAAAATCTGCTAATCCGTTGAGACTGCACTGCGCTACTCGTGAGGCCAGACCTCGGTTAACTGCCGCAGATCTTTCAAGGTCCCCCTGCAGTCTCTGTAAAGGAATGCATACTGGTATAAATGTACGTATTATACAGTATGTTATACAGTGCATGTATCGACACATTCAGGTTTGGCAGAACATGTAAATTCTTCCTTGCAGAATTAAGTTGAAAACCGATTTCCAAACATGAAGTTAGGAAGGCATTCATTTATTCATTTATTATTGATCCATCAGTGGACCACTAATTGAAAGTCGGCTCATTCAGTATTGGATTTAAAAAGCACTGCACGTTTAAAGAATACACTAATGTATGCAAATGAACACACACACAGCTATTTACTATACAAGTATAGAGACAGGTGACAAATGAAAGGAAAAAAACACCCCAATAAAGTATCTTAGCAGGAATCTGGGATACCAGGAGTTATCCCTACAGCTTCATTTCACCTTGACGTACAGTAGGTTGTTCAAGTCTCAGGAACCTTAAGAGATGAACAACATTCTTCTACAAGACATTTCCTATTTGGTGTTTTGATTATGCTGATTATGGGGACTGCTTTCGAAGAGATCCAGTTTTGTCACTGATCTTTATAAACCATATAGAAACTTGCAGAACTGATGGGTGAGTACAGACACATACTTCCGAGATCAATAAATAAAATCCTCTGAGGGCACTAGAGGCAAGAGAAGAGCCTCCAAAAACAACAGAAACTGGCACATGGTGGTAAGTTTTCATTTATTTTGTCAAAAAAAAAAAAAAAAAATGCATACTTAGATATGAACATTGCATTTATGGTACTAACCTGAATGACTGCACTAGACAGTGGGATCTGATACTCCTCGACATGCAGCGTATCTACCCATCTCTTTTCTTCCTCATCCAATACTTGAGACAACTCATTGGTTACTTTCCCCTGGAATACAATAGAAAGTTAAATAGGTATTTACGTGAGTAAGTAGATTCTTTTTGCCATTAACACAGATTATCTTGAATTCACTGTGAGAGTGTGTGTGTGTGTGTGTGTGTGTGTGTGTGACAGGGTCTTTGAGGAAAACAATGACTTATAAATAACCTTTCAAGTACACTCACTCACTTATTCCCCTTCTTTCTAGGACATGCCTTTTGAATATTTTGTCTACAGTCAGTGCAGTAGACACAAACTTCGTCACCATAGACTGTATCACACCTGCACTGACTCTAATTCAAGTAGCCTAACCAGGGGGAAAAAGCCTTGTTGTAACACCGACTCCCATTGTGTGTTGGTCATTGTGAACAGGAAACTTTGACTTGACCCTGAAATGCCGCACTTTAATTGGCCACGCAGGTCAAAACGACCAGTCAACCTCTGGACCGAACGGGATGTTCCGTAGATGCACCCTTTTCCGTCCACAGTGATGAGGACTTTGCCCCTGGGGATCTGGGAAGAGGGAAACACATGGGGTGTTTTGGGGATTTTTCTTTCTTACCCTGACATAGTTGAGGCAGTCCAGCTCAAGCTTGTCCACCATCTCTGCTGGCAGCAACGGGCTGAGCCGAGAGCGATTGATGGGTGACGTTATACTCACTGTTCCAATAACGTCCCTACAGCAACAAGCAGCAGAGTTACTCAGAGATTCTGGACAGAACTTGTGAAGACATTATGAAACTTGACAGGATAGGCGTGGACGCGTGGACTCTTATCAAACGCAGCTTATCAATAATGCTATTTACTAAAATGCTGGCCCAGGAAATATAATTCAATCAACATGACAACTTGTCCAACAATGATAAAAAAAAAAAAACATGGTCATTTACTGGAACTAACCAAAACGTTTAATTACCTGTCATATATGTTGTAGAGCCAGTCTAGGAGGGAGTATATGTCGGTAATTTGCAGTTCTCTATTAGTGATATTCTGTATCCGGCATGTGACGGCCTGATGGTAGCTATGTACATACACCTGAAAGGCATCATACTCCTCAGGGTACACAGACACAGCATTCCTGCGGGCTGCTCCCAGATCCTCCACCATGCGTATCCGCAGTTTGTCCAGGTATGCTGCCAGTTCACCTTCCAGGACCACGTCAGACTTGGGCAAATTCTCATTAGCTGCCTCAGCCACAGCCTCCTTCCATCGTTTTTTCAGCTCCCTGGGCCGTGGTCCACCTGGAACAGCACCCTCACTTGTGGGCCAGTCCTGATCAGCCTGTTCTTCCTGTTGGAGGACTTGCACCACCAGGCCTAAGTTAGGCCCAGCAGTGGGAGAGCGCAGGGATTCCCGGACCACGTCCCACAACTCCTTTTGCAGGGCCTCGTACAGTAGCTCCACGTCCTTAGCCTTACGCCGGCTGCTGTCTTTGCTGCTGGGGCTGGTGAGGTCTTCCACACCCCCTGGCGCTGTATTGGACATCTCCATACACTCCTGTTCTAGCTCTAGTATGTGGGTGTCTGCCAGGAACAAGTCTCTCTTGGTCACTAGCTGCAGGATCTCCAACACTGTGTCAGAAGATTAAGGAACAGATAACAGGAGATAGATGAAGTTATAGTACATAACAAGGTCCAGTGGGAAAGTATATTGCTCTGTTTTTATCCTGATATGAACCATTACGATCACTACTAGATCAGACCATGATATGTTCGTGTGCTTATCAATAACCGGGCTTTTTTGGCCCCTCAAATTTGGACTTACTCCTTATTCTTCTGCATGTGAAGTGAAAGTGATCAATTGTCATTGTCGACACACCACAGCACACAGTGCACAACAACAAAATGTGTTCTCCGCATTTAACCCATACTGTATGTGACATGACACACAGCAGGGGGCAGCTATTTTCAGTGCCCGGGGAGCAGTGCTTAGGGGCCGCACCTTGCTCAGGGTACCTGAGTGGTACCTTGCTGGTCGTGGGATTCAAACCTGCAATCTTTCGATTATACTGTAATGACGCTTCCCTAACCATTAGGCCACCATCTGTTGTTAGCCATACTAAAGTCTATGCTGCTTTGCCTTTCACTAAAAACAATTTTTTAGCTGCAACACACCCTACCAGACTATTTCTTATGGACTTATTCTCATAGTCAAAGCATTACCTTTGGTGCCAGATAACTCTGCAAGCCTTTGACTGGATTTCTTTCCGTCCCTTAATAAGAAATGATCTTAAATGGTTTTTGGCTTTTCTGCCCTCATTTAATTATGACAGTTTGAACATAACATCCTGAAAGTCCAGTTTGGCAGGCTACTGCTTTGTGATACTGCAAAGATTTGTCTGTTAAAGTGATCTCACTAGTGCCTCTGATGTGGTCAAATGAGAACGTTTTACATTTGAAATAAAATTTGTGATGAAGTAGAGCAGTTCTCAGCAGGATCAATGCTCACACCCATTACATCATTCCTGATCCTCTCATTCGGGACTAGGAAATTTCCTTAATCTAGCCCAAGCAATATGTGCTGACTGGTGATGACAGGATTTGACACAGCCATTAACTTTCATTTATGACATTCATTCATTTTTACTTGGCTCAAATGGAAGATGATACATAGCTGATGCATTTAATTTACTATTGTTTTGGCCGGTAATATATGCATTTCCCTGATAAAACACATATTTTAATTAACCAGACATAAAGGTGGAGCAATGAAATGATTTCCAGATATCCAGTTAAGGTTCATCAGTAACAAAGAATGATCAAACTTACAGGACGCAGGTAGATGTACACTTAAGGTAAGTAGACCTCAATTTTATTGCAGTCATAGAAGAAGGTAAATGTCCTTGAGCTGAGCACTAGGGTTTCTGCTACATGTGTATGAATCACCTGTGGTATGCCTAATATGATGTATCATGTATCGGATATCCCATTGGTCCTGCTGTTCTGTTTCTATAAAGTATTCTCAGTCACATGGAGCTGTCTGATTATTATATATATAGTTACAGAATTCATTTCCTAAAAAAAAAAAAAAACTTTTCTTTTTATGGAGAGGATGCTGGGGAGCTCAGTTGGAGCCCAGCTTATCCGTCCCTGTCCCGTTTGAGGAAATGGTGTCAAACCATTCCACCGCACGTTGCAATCCCTCCAGAACCACTACTGCGAATCATGATGGCTAGAGCTGATTCGCCAACCCATCGGAAGGAGGTCTAAATATATAAGACAATGCTGACAGTCCTACTGCTATCACACAGGAGGAGGGCAGGGAAAAATAAGTGTGCTTCATGTTCTTGTGTGAGAAAGTAGGAGCCACTTCCTCTGGTAAACCCATCCGGGCTAAAGTCCTCCACCCAAGGACAAAAACGTCACTAAGGGGGTGGGGTAGCTTAATGAATGGGCACCTTTCTGGACATCAACTTTCTAGAAAAACCAATCACCTCATAGCTGACACCTGTAAAATATGTCCTTGAAAATGACATTGAGGCACAATTTCCAGATGTTGAGAGAGTTCTTGGTTTATCCTGAAGTCATTAAAATGTGGAAGACTGCCAAAAGGGAGTGAGGTCTGTATTTCAGAAGAACACTATGTCTTTGTTTGCAAAGGCACATGCCCTCTGACCCTGCTGCAAAGAGCATGTATAAACTTTTATGAATTTGATAGATGATCATAATAATATGATATTATTATCACATATATATTAGGGTTAATAACACACACACACACACACACACACACACACACACACGCACACACATAAAGATATAGAACCCCTTTAATCCCATAAGCCACAAATGATCAGACTTCACTGCATACCAACTGTTTAGTTGGCATGGCTCAAAGAGGCTTAAGAAAAAAAAGATATCTGAGACTCCCTCTATTTTTTTAACTCCCGCTCTCCACCTCCATCATGGGATGTGCAGGGTAGACAAATATTTTTCTTAAAAAGTGAGCAGGGGAGTGTTTTCTAATCGCTCCCCCATTCTCAATACCCCCACTGGCACAGCTGGATCAGACCTGCTTGGCTGCAATGTCTAGTGTCCCTGGACAAGACTGAGCCTGTCAGAATACCACTGGAGCATAAGCTCTTGTCTAGATTCAGCCATTTGGACTTGGACTGACTGCTGGATTAAGTGCACATCAGCCACTCCTGTCACTGGAGAGCTTTTGGCTCTGTACAGACTTGAACCCAGAACAGGACACACAGTTCTTGCTCCAAACTTCAGTTTCATGGCCATGAACAGTGTCCAGTGAGTCTACATTTGCTCCACCTTACACTACCCTTGTTGTAGTCACTAATTATTTAATTCCTGATGAATGGAAGTGATGTAAACGTGTATGAAAGCTTAGCTTAGTAATGTGATTTTTGTCCTCTTAAGCATGAGGTAGGTTACTGCCAGTGGGGTGTAACCAGTCACGCTATAACACACTTATGAATCTACTGGTCACCAAAGTGCTTTGACGCTGTTCCCATGGTGGCCATTGATGTATGGCTCAAAGCTGCAGTTATAGTTTTATGGTTGATGGCCATTGGTTGTAATTGGACAAAGTCTGGAAATCATTTACTACTCTCTGGTGTAACCACCTCAATAAATGGTCTACTTATCAAACTTATTTAACCAGAGCCCATCCCAGTGAACAAGAACAGTTGGGTACTCTAATAAAGACATTGCTTTGCCTTGCACTCACAATAAAACATTACAACGGTGACACGTTTCAAACAGGAGAGAGAAACATATAAATTATCTCCATATAGCTGTCAGTTTATATATCTCTTGGGATTGTTTTACATTTTTTGGCTATTTACTAGTGACAAGGCAATGGCCTTTTCCCTTCTCCTTCATACTACACAGTTCATGCATGCATGCATATAAGGAAGGAAGATTATTGTCATTATTCCCCAGGTACATTTTGAGCATTTTCCAGAAAGAAAGTTTCCGGTTAAAAAAAATTCTTCATTGAAATAATCCAATTTTTAAGCCAAAAACCTCAACATTTTAAAACTTCACAACTACATAAAAGTTGGAAAAATTGATCAAACACAATTAAACCCACAAACATCTGGAAGATAAAATTTCTACATATTTACTGAAAACATATACCAAAAGGTTGTGCAGTTGTATTTTGGGAAAAGTAAGAGGTAAATAATACCTTTTGAATTCATTCTTTCAGAGTTCATTTGAGTCCAACTGGGGATTTTACTCTGTGTAGAAATTTATTCATCAAATCTGCCAAACATATCAACAAACTTCTTGTACATTTTGGTGAATAAAGTGATTCTGATTCTGACATAGATTATTTCCACATCATTCTTGGTGCAACACAATATTTTTCCAGCATTCTTTAATTAACAAGCCCATCATTCTGGACGCCGCTACATGTTCTATTTTGCAGTTTCCTAGGAATTCTTTAAAACACATAAAAAGACTACTGAAAGGTCTTCTTTTCATCATATCATTGGTTTACGATTGTTGGTAGCGTTGATTCCGGCGAGCAGTAGTACATTTGTAAGTAATATTCAGAACAGTGGGAAGTAACGTGCAAATATGCTTAATTAGCAAAATATGTCTGCATTTCTTTTTTTTATCATAATGCCAGTAGTGCTGTGTGAAACCCTCTCCACAAAACCACCAAGAAATGTGCTGCCACTTGAGAACAGCTGCCACTTCATAGAACAATGTTTTCCTTTAATATAGGACTTCCATCTCAGAAGCAGGCATTGAAGAGATGCATTGTATACTCCTTTAAGCAGCTTTTTTACATTTCCAAACGACTGCTGAAATTAGTGGTATTTTGAACAATTGACTAATTTCCCATTAAAACTTGGTAGAACTTAAAGAGTCCTGTGGTCTGTTTTGAACAGTGTGGTGAAGTAAAGAAAGCATAAGAGTGTGGAGACCAGCATGATTGTACGGTCAGTAGAAGGTTTTCCCATCAACATATTGTGGCTAAACATACAAATAAAAGGGAATTTTATGCTGTGTCAGCTGGAGAATGCAAAACAGCAGCTTCAGCTTGTCGCCCTCCCCACCCCAACTGAAAGAAAGCTTGAGAATTGAAAGATGAATACCCAATTCCCCTTTATACAAATTCCTCTTTCCTATGCTGTGTTCTTATTGTACTTACAAAGAAATGATGATCTTTCAAAGCTCTTAGGTTTGAAAGCCCATATTGTGCTTTAGTGATACGGTAAGGTGATATGGCCATATACTGGTCCAGTGGAGGATATCAGCACAGAAAATGCTTTGATTAAAACTTGGAATGCATGTCACCACTATCTGCTCTCACCCACCCATTTAAACGACCCATATAGCAAAAAAAAAACAACAAAAAAAACCCCAAGTGCATATGCATATGCACACGTTTGAGAGATCCTTATTAAAAGATAATCACGTTAATTATATTACCGGTAGTTGTTCTGTGTTAATGTGGATACAGGTAACTATACAATTTACAGTGAATTAATTAAAAAAGGCATTGTTGGCCCATGACCATTCTGAATTTTGCCCAAACAAGCCCTCTGAAAGCCTCTTATCCTATCTGATCACGCTGAACTGCACAAATACTGCCAACAAAGTACTATAAGCATGCAGGTCCAGCTAAGCAATTAATCTGTGTACTTGTTGCTGCCTCTCTCTTTTTTTGTATGTTTGCACACATGAGTATTTAGACTGGGTTTTGGCCAACAGACTTAGGGTAATACAGTTTGACATGGTACTGTATTGAAGTCTGACATAGTATTTTAGTAATAATAATTAGAACACAGTAAAATCCCCAGTGTTTAATTAACTCTTTCAGAGTTCATTGGAGTTCACTGGACTCAAATGAACTCTGACAGCATTTATTCAATACTGTTTTATTTCTTCATTTTTTTTTCCAGTCTTTAATAACTATTTCATCCTTGTCAGAGTTGCAGTGGATCCAGAGCCTATCCCAGGAATACTAGACATGAGACAGGACTACACCCTAGATGAGACACCATACTTAAAAACTGAGGTACTTAATTGGTTCCTGTAATTGTCTTGGAAGAAGCACATCTGCTTACCTGAAAGAGGCTCTCGGGGTTTAACTACTGGCACTTCCTCTACTGGCTCTTCCTCAGGGCCAGGGGATGCTGAGCGGTCAACAAGCGACTCCCTCTTCTTGCCCCTACCTACAATCTTCAAGAGGGACAGTCTGCGACTGGTTGAATCGGCATCACTCTCTGAGCACAGGTCTCCGTTGGTCAGGCTCTCTTTACGAAGGGTCTCCCTGCATCTCCCTGCCATCCTGTGGAGAAGACAGAAAAAGATCAGGGTGTGAAGCTGGACGGTTTACCATTTAATAACCTTGTGGAAAGCTGTCAATACCAGTGACTAACATGTCAAGGTCCTAATCAAGATATATAAAACAGAATGAAGTGTTCCTGCAGATCAGTTGATTACTGGCCAAATCTGTACCTTAGAAGACTTCCCTCTGAACTCCGCCGGCCCTTCTTCTTTTTCTCCATGGGTGACGGCATACCAATGGAGCCCTGTGGAGAAGGGGTGGCACTGCCCTTACTCCTGGCTGACATGCGCAGGCCCTTGCCTAGCTTGCCCAAGGTCTTGAGCGGTGACACACCTTTGATTCGGTCAAGCGTCCCTTTAAAAGAACCACCCTTTCCTGAGCCCCCACGCCTCACTTCATTGGCCTCGTTCTCATCCTCCTCATCCTCAAATGGGTTACGGTCCCGGGGAGCACCCCCATCTAGGAGCGAGCCACCGTTGTGCCTGGGCCACTCCTCATCTAAGCCATTCTCCTCAAACGGGTTGTGGTTGAGACTCATCTTGCGGATAATCAGTTCACTGTGATTGTTCTCCAACTCCAAATTCCCCTTGCTCCCCTTCAGCCGAGCTGGGAGGTTCTTAAGAACGGGCATGCTTCGGCCTGGAGGGTAAACACTGAGGAACAACAGAAGACAATCATTAGAGAGAGACACATCCCTTACTCAACTTTACTGAGCTACTTATATCACATGTCCATCTTGTTTAAATGAAACCATTTTTGTTCAGTTGTGTAAAGAATTCTGAGCAATGATTCAAACTATGATTCAAAACCTCTTCTTTAATATTAAACGTTAGTAATAAATTCTGCAAGTTAAGGTTGTTCTGCTTTGCCAGTATTTTATGACGTGATAGGAATATTAGTCATCCCTGTCCTTGATTGATCACGCTCTACTTTATGGCTTTAATATATTAACCAGTTCTGACTGCACTGGGATTGGCGATTAGCTTATGTGTTGAAAATACAGCATGTGTCGAATGTGTTGTGAAATGACTATGCAAACTGTAGATATCTCACATGAGCCTTAGTCTGTAATATAATTTCTACTGACATCCTGTTAGACTTCCATATAAATGTACAATTATGGCTGGTGATGAAGGTGAAGGGAACAGTGTGAATCTCTTCCTGCTGGTTAATCTGCATGTTTGTATATGAACATATGGGAGACGATTTGGTCAACGCCTTGCCTCAGGCAGATGGAGCAATTTTATTATGCTCACTGTTCAACTGCACAGTTTTCTTATGCTTTCTTATGCTTACGGTTCTATATGTTCTGTTGAAATTTGACAAGCTTTACAATACAAGCTTGGATTAAAATTAAATGCTAAATATCCGTTCAGGTAAAAAGCCACAGTGTGAAATCATTAGCAAGCCATGGATCCTGAAGAAGGACTATTGTTAGGAACTTCCTAAACGTATTAATACTAAATGCATGATTTTCCATATGACCTCCGTGGATGATCTGACAGCAGGACTATGGAAAGAGTTGACGAATATAAGACATAGTCAGTGAGATTAATTGCTAACTTTTAGTTTGAGTTACTAATGGTTAACCATGTGGTCAATGGACTCATCCGCCAAGTAATCACCAAACAAGGAGTTAAGGTCCACAGAAGGGGAAGTTATGTAACAGAAAAAGTCATGGATAATTCTTCGAACAAAGCATTTATAATGATTAGCAATTTTTAATGTCCCTTATTCAGTTCAGTTTCAGTACACCCAAGCAATTTGTAGCAGTTCGGTGTGATTAGAATGAAGCAAATTCTTTTGCAAGAATTAAGAGGGAAGTGGGTGCAGCTGTTTTTGTAAAATAGGGAAATGGAATGGAATGTCTGATTTATCTGTACACCAAAACCTAACTGGATCAAGGTGGAAAACCTGGTGACTCAAGAAAATTAAGAATGGGACCAAAACATTTTTACATTGGCTGAGTCCAAAACCTTGCTGGTTTTTTGGACTAAAGTTGTGAGTTGCCTGCTATACATTTAGCTTTGGGACATTTGGCAGATGGCCTTATCCAGAGTCATTTACATTCATCTTAATTATACAAGTGAGCAGTTGATGGTTAAGGGCCTTGCTCAAGGGCCCAGCAGTGGTGGCTTTGAACTCACAACCTTCCAATCAGCAGGCCAACATCGTAACCACTAAGCTACCACTATCTTTTATGCATATAACAAGTCATCTATAATCTGTCCAGCTCTAACTATGAACTTCATAGCACATAGACCCTCTCTGGAATGCCAACTTAGATCTTTGAGTGATATATATAGGCTATACGCCCGCCTTCACAGGCTAAGTCTGTTTCCTGTATTGTACGGGTAGCAGATTACATCCTACATGAAAGGAGCCACTCAGATTAGAAACGGCTAAACACAAGCCACTTAGGTAAAACAACTACAGCCGCTTTTGATTATAACGTGTTGATAATTTATAATAATTCTATTAATATAATTTATTAATGAAGTATTATCTCTTCACTTTCCTACTTTCCTGACTTTATGCTTTCAATTAATATCTAAACGGTATTTCGGTTTATTGGTAGCTCCTGAGTTCCTGGAATCTCCTGCTTGACCCTGGTTGAGCTTTTCCCCCCTTTTGATGGCTCTACTCGTTGTTTTAGCAGTAACTACCCAGACATTTATTCTTAACAGATCATATTACTAGAATTATATTTCATTTGTGGCTGGCACCTCATTGGTATTTCAAATGGGAGCTCTCCTGATAGTTTTACGCATGTTCTCTGTGATCTTTTTGTTTTTTGTTTTTTTTATGAAGGTAACATTCATTAAGAAAAATCACTGCTTGGCTTTTAATAAACATTCTTTGCTTTTGTATTGATTGACAACCAGATACAGTGAATGGCCATCATGAAATATTACTAAAATGGACAGGGAAGAAATATATGGAGGGTTTACGTAGGGAAAGAGAAGGTCTGGTTTCAAGATGTACCACAAAAGTGTGCAATGACCAGGGCTCTGGCACTGGAGTACAGGACCAAGAAGACCAGGAATGTTGGAGGGATCCCAAGAAAGGCTCTGCGTGACATTCCCTGAGGGAAGGTTTAAATGTGCCCAAGCCACAGAAGCGTATCACCAGGCACATGTCCAACACAATGAGTTTAAGTGATGGCTCTTCAATATATTTTAATATCGAACATATTACAAATCACTTGGATCACACATTCTATGCCATAATTGACTCCAGTTCAGCTCAGTATGTCCCTATTACAGCATTTAGAACAGCACATATCTTGTTCCCAACTACATTTGCATATCACTAATTTCTTTACCAAAAAAAAGGTCTGTTTCAGTGCAGTATTTGCCAGTGTATTTTAGAAAAATCCAGAAAAAAAAATAAGTTTGATTAGCACATGCATGTTAAATAACTGCCATGGATAGCTCTATGAGATAATTTAGCTTTGCTTACAGTCTCAACACTGGAATATGTCCTGCCATAAATGTGATTTTTCCATGACACATTATATTGCAAGGTTATTGTAGGAGTAAATCGTTAACCCCAGTAGGCCAATGTCTAAATGTCTTTAGAAAAAAATCCAAGGAACGGGGGGGG
>JAOVYU010000063.1:14266391-14279345 GCA_025674565.1 Synodontis membranacea | reverse complement strand
GGGGGGGTGGTCAGAAAGTTTCTTTTTTCTGACAAGTGAGCAAAAATGTCTAGGTCAGCTCATTTAAATTTCATTTCCCAGAAGTATGTTAAAATCTATCTCTGATTTAGGGTCAGATTCCTCCTTGTCCCTACAAACTGCCACAAGAATCCGATCGACAATAATCCAAATAATAATCCACCAACCTAGGTCGTGGGGATTTCAAAACAAACCTAGAGGAAGGATATAAGTGAAAACTTTCTATCCATCCTGATTCTGTGTAAACCATTCGGAAGAATATCCCTAGTACAAGATTCCTGGAGACTGAACGCTAGCTGTGTTAAAGGGCAAGAACTCTGACCTTGTCTGTACTTGAGAACTGCTGAGCAATCCAGTTCCTTTGTCAACCCCCCCTCCATTATTGCATAATTTTATTTCATTCATTTATAATAAATTAAACTTAAACCTAGTTTTTTTTTTAAATAATAAATGACGTTACCAGTCTACTGAAAATTATATTTATGACTTTTTACAGCTTGACAATGATGCACATAAGTTACATTGTCAGTTTTTTTATTATCACAGCAATAATAATAATGATGTATAATTATGATCAATCTGTTATATTTTACCCAAGCTCATTCATCCTTATTTACAGATGAAGAAAATGATTGATTCTAGAAATGAGTTTCAATCCAAATGAAAACTAGTATACTTACGCAATCCATCCTCGTCTTTTTCCATATCAGGAACTCGAAAACACTGCAATCCACCAGAATCATGCGCTTATTTGCGGAACTGCCGAGGCGCAACTACCGAGCGGCTCCGTCAAACCTCCAGCTTTTATTCTCGTGGGTTGGTCCTGACCAACTGATCCGATTCTTTCGGACGACTCTTTTAAACGACTGACTCTTCTTGAGTTTTGGTTTTGTTTGATTCGCCACGCGGAAACTGGCATCAGGGCATACAGTGAGAGTAAATGAACAAGTAGTGGACGACAAGGGGTTCTCTTCCTTATCAGAATGACGCATGTTCGTGTGTTTAATTCGTTTCCCGTCGCGTGTCGATTCACGTGAATCATTAACGAGTCGTTCAGATTCGCAGCTCGGTGCGGCGGCAGAGCGAACAGCTGTAACATCTGTAACGTCATCATCTGCATATCGTCACCAAGACTATTTTATTTAGGCACAAATTGGTGTGGCGGCTATATTTGCGCCTATTATATAATTTGCTATAAACAACTAGATTTGAAGTCTTAAACAGATATTTTGGGACAGTCTTTGAATTTCCACCACGTCTAAACTTTCTTGCCATTAATTAAAAATAAATAAATAAATAAATAAATAAATAAATAATAATAATAAAAAGATGCATTTCTGAAATGCAAAATTTCAGAAAACTGTAAATATTATGCTAGAGTGGAGTGACTTACCCTTTTTCCCCCCAAAAAACCGAAAACCATTTAAATTATGTCTGTTTGTTTTTTTTTGTTTGTTTTTTTAAACATCATTGGTTTATGTGGCTTAAGGTGTGACACTTAAGAAGACTTTAAATCATTTATTTTAAGCTTTAAATCATTTACTTGTTCATTCTTATGCATCAACATATTCTAACATTGTATGAATCCAATAGACCAAATAAAAGTGACTGTACAATACTTGTGCAAACACATATATATATATTTTTTTTCGTTCAAATGTTGCTATAGATTTTAGGGTGGTGCATAAATGTGTGGCCTTTGGAACAAATGTATTTTTATTATTATTATTTGCAATTTTCTAAAATAATACAGTCTTCAAAACAATTGCTATTACATTTTTATTCCATTAAAGAATGAATACCATCATTAAAGAATGATTTGGGCAAAATCTATGCTATTTTGTATATCCTCGACTTTTTTTTGAAATGTTGGTCAGAGTTTTGGAGAGCGCGTATGTTGCAGTGACCTAAGCAAGTAGAAATCTGATGCTGCTATGTCTGGCAAGTAGGCTGGACGCAGGCTTAAAATCGTGTCTTTCATCTCTTTTGTAACATGTGGCCTTGCGTGTCATGAAGGAATAGGATTTTCTTTTGCGAAGGGCCGCTGGAGGATCATAGATCATTGATTTTTTTTTTTCACTTAATTTGATCAATTGATCACTGTAATGTTTGTCGTTTGACAGATTTTCCGGGATGGAGCAGGCTGTAATAAAGGTGTAATGTACCTGTAATGCAGGTGTTAAGCCACTGAGTGATATTTCTCTCTGAAAGTGAATGTTGAACCCACCTACTGACTTTCAGAATCTTTCCCATTGCCTTCAGACGCATTAGAACAGTTGAACAATCGTTATTCGAATGTCTTGTCAGCTCTCAAGTCGATTGGCGACACATCTTGTTCTGCAACTCCTCGTCTTGCATTTCTTTTGTCTACCACATCTTGGCTTCTCATCTAGCACAAATTCACCTTTTCAAAACAATGAACCAGTTCTTGAGCACAGAAATGCTGCTTGTAGAGTTGCCATGAATGGCAAATTTCATCTCTTGCTTCCGTTGAGTTTTTTTCCACTACTGAATAAGAACAGAAGGCAATGAGGAATATGAATCTTGCTGGGCTCCGATTGATAAACTACCTAAAACACTTGCTTTTATGGGGAGTTTTGATAAATAATTAAAGATAGTTACTAGGCTGCGAACCTACGCAACACCCCAACATTTATTTTAGGGGCAGCACAGTATTGTGATGGTCAGCACTATTGCCCCACAGAAAAAAGGTTCTGGGTTTGAACCTGGTCGCTGATTGGGGCCTTTCTTTGTGGAGTCTGCATGTTCTCCCCATGTCCGAGTGGTTTTGCTCTGGTGTCCTCCCATACTCCAAAGACATACAGATTAGGTCAACTGGCTACTCTAAACTGTCCATAGGTTTGAATGCTTGTTAGTCTCTGTGTTAGCTCTGTGATAGATTAGGGACTTGCCTAGGGTGTACCCCGCCTCTCGCGACCCTTAACAGATTAGCAGGAGGTATTTGCTTTATGAATTCTGCATTATTGAGTCAGTACAAAAACATTTCCAAACATTACTTTTCCAAAAAATAATTTGGATTTGATAAACGTTTGCATGTCAGTAAAAGTAAAAAGCAACATATTACGTAAGAGACCACTTTTCAGACAAAAAAAACATGAAGCCTTCTGGGTTTTGCACGCAAGAAAAGGAACAGTGCGACAGTGTGACAGTCAAAGACTCTCCAAGATGCGCAGTAAAACTTACCAGCTAATTTCCTTGTATAAATTTTACCTGGGTGCCTGGGACAACTATTTAGAAAACAAAAACAAAGTCTAACCACACTAAAAATCTGCTTTAAGTAGGGTCCATTACTTCAAGTTGTGGTATTTTCCTTTTAAGTATGAAGATTTAATTTCATTATTGCTGAAGTCTTCTTTACTTTACAGCATTTCTGTGCCTAAGACTTTTGCACAAGACTTTCCTCAACATCTTTTGGGGGTCAATTTTCTGTTTGATGCTGACCACGCTCCTTTATATGATGTTCAAGTTCATGTTATTTCTATCAAGCTGTTACTAAGGGCTTAGTAAGCTACAATTTGACTGTAAGAGAAAAAAATAAAAGTATAAGTTAAACCGTCCTAATTTCCCAGTATACCTGAATTCGCCCGAAGGAGAAAATGCTTCACAGCAGGTTTCATTTAGTTACTGGTTTTTCTGTGAGTGTTCATATTAATTGAATCCCATTATAATCCCCTGTAGTGGATCAAAATAATTGCTGCTGTCGGCTCCTGCAGCCATGTTTCCTATCGCGAAAGCAGAAAGAGATCATGCTGGCACGCCACAATGCATTATTGCTGCTGCAAAGGACATTGTGTGATTATAATTCCCTGGAATCTGTGACTGCTCACACCTATTACTGTCTTTCAATGTTTATGGTGTTGTTTTTTGCCATGTGACCGTCAGTCTGGACATGCGCCCGTAGGAAGTCAGACCGTGCATCAACTGGTCACGAAACACAATAGAGATTACTGTGCAGTGCGTCACAACAGCTACATTTCAATCACATCAGCCTAAAAAATTACATTGTTTTGTGACCACAGTGGAGGAGTATGTGTGTTTCTCCAAACAGTTGCTTCCCCTAGAATCATGGCAGCCAATATGAGTTTGAGGAAAATGACTTTTCCTTTTGTGATAGGGTAAACACTTGAAGTAAGCTCAGCTGCGGATTTATAAACAATGGATGGACTCAATCGGCTGCCATCTCTGGTGTGACAGCGGCCAGAGGTCAAATAGTTTTCGTAAAGGAAAATAACTCAAAAACAACTCAAAGTAACTTTTACAGCGTTAATTACAGCCTGGGTGGACTATAGGTTGTGTAGACTCTCATTCTGCTTATTAACTTCTCTATTAAGGTGAAAAGAAAACAAAGATTATGTGCTTATGTACTGATTAACTTGTGTTTGCTGAGCTCACACAAGGAAAACCTGTGAGTGCTCATGTTTCCTGGTCGTATGATGTCTCTGCCATATGGACAGCGCCTTAAATAGTAATTCCTTTTCATCCATGAGATCATGTAGGAAGAGTCACAAGATGCCCTACAATGGACATTCCCATTTGAATTTGACCAGCTCAGGGTTAGAGCGCATGATAAACTGTAGCCCCTTTGTCCCGTGTCTCTTACTTGATAATGAGTTACAGACCCTAAGCTGCCTCTATCAGGGTGGAAACAGAGCGAGGGCATCACACTTTTGTTCCTGTTGCTTGTCATGGGGTAAAAAGAATGCGCCAGAGAACTGCGACTGGTGTCATATCTAAGACCAGCAGGTGATAACGATGAGGAATTGTGCGGTCGACACCTTAGAGGATTCTGTTATTTAAGGAAATGACACGGCATAACGATACAATTTTTCATTGTCATGTGCACTCAGGGTAATTGCGTCCTCTCCCTCTTGCTGCAAGTGAAGGTCACCTTGGCGCTGCTTCGGAATATTTTCCAACACTTTGCAGAATGGGACAGCCTGCTGGTGTGTGTTTGATTTGCGTAGCTAGATTTCTGTTTGTTTATGCTGATTTCTTTCGTAATTTGAGACGTGTCCACACTCTCTGAGTGTTTAGATAGTAGTTGATTTACATCTAAGGAATTTAATCACTGACGCAGCGGGCTTAACTTTTGGGTAAAACATTAGTAAAACACACACAAGGCAAAGAGATAATGAAAAGTGCTTACACTGTACACGACAGCTGTTTTACTGCATCATGACCTGCACCCTGACACCTGTGTTTGTGTATACGTACGTAGTGTAGTTTACTAGGAACATTATTCTCTGAAGCTCAAGGAGTTGTAGGTGTCATTTTGATAAATAAATACTGACTTTTTGGCACTGCAAGGTCACTGTTTTGTATTCAGATTAAAAGAAATAATACAACACTACAAAAATATGAATGAAAATGGAATATATCACAATATAATATGTTTGAATATATATATAAAATATAAGACATTTCAGACAAGTTTTTTCGATATACGTGTTGACCTTCGATTAGGTTAGAGCAGATTTCTTTACCCGTCAGTATTTTTAAGCAGCGTTTTACTTTTCACATGCATTGACTGGCATGTAAATACCATATTCATAACATGAACAAATGTTGGAATAAATGTCACAGATCTGTGTCAGATACATGTCATAAACGACACACCAAGGCCTTTATGCCACATGGTATGTTACATGCAGTAGTTCTGTGCAATGATTAACATGGAAACGATATCATGTCCCCATTTGATGGTGTAATTGTAAAACTACCCCTCTGCGCGGGAGTATGGCTGACAGCAGCGGATGCTTCAATCATAGCCCGTCAAAATCCTTTGTATGAGCCAAAGGAAATGCCCTTTAGTCGCGCCGTCACCCCTTGCTGAAATAAGGGCAATATTAAGTGCCCTGAGAGCACAAGGCCTGATGGTGCAGATTAGTCTTCCTCTACTTTGCTCGTTCAGCCTAAAGTGATGACCAGCATTGCAGGAATAAAGGGTTATCCTTTATTCATGCTGACTAGAGCTGGTAGCACCCTGGTGCTGTTGGATGCACTGTATCTGTATATGAATGGCATCTGTCATAACTGGAAGGATGAGCACTCATTTGTGGTCATAGAGTTGCCCTTGTGCAGTCATGGATGCAGGTTATAGCTAAAATGTAAAGGCTGTAGTGGAAATTGTCACTCAACAAGAACTTACTTTGCGGTTTTGAGGAAGGGGCTATTATTACACATCCGTCTGCTTCCCCAAGAGTCTCGTTACAGATTTAAAGTTGGACGTGATTTTGCTTAGTGGTATATCATACACTTTTGAGTTTATTCAACAGAAAATTTTAAATCAGTGTTATTACTGTTAATCTCCATCAACACTGGGACAGAATTTCCCCAGCTATCAGTTGCGCAGCAGATTAGTGCCTTCAGCTGTCTTAGGCAAATAATCGAGGAACTGTAGTCATTTGTAGATCATGAGCTGATCGCTAATTATATGATTAGTGATATAATCACTAATGTAATGTTATAATTTAGATTATTAAATTAATTACATGTCATCTAATCCTTTCCCCCCCATTGCTTATGATCTAACGGGTTCATCTGGTTTCCTTACATCTTGATTTCCGTTTTAATGAATGTCCAAAAAGAAGAAGGCAAACAAAGCGCTTCTTTACATGCACTGATGACAGTCTCATCTTTATATTCATGCATCAGGCATGTTATTTCAGATACTGATGATTACAGAAAAATGACGCTCCTTTCATTAGAACAGCAACACTGCAAGCCAGCAGGTTTCAGTACTGCAAAAAAAGTAAGCTAAAAGTTTAAAAAAATAAATAAAATAAGTAAGCTAAAAGTTAAAAAAAAAAAAAAAAAAAAGTAAGCTAAAAGTACTGCAGCATTGTGATTCTTCACAGTCAATAAATTGCAAATTAAAATACTGCAATTCATTGACCTTACAAAAATAAAAGCAGTCTATAAAACAGTACCTGTAATCTAACATAATTAGATTAGAAACAATTAAAGGTTTGCCCAGAGGGACAACAGAAGAACAAAAGTTTATTCAATCTTTCTTTTTTTTTTTTTCTAACTGTGTCTTCTGATTATGAACACAGAACTTTGTAACGATTTTTTTCATAATTGTTAGATTATCCAGATATATCTTGTTTATTACTACCCTTCCCTATACAATGGTCGATTGATTTTAACATCTGTTAGTACGATAAGTATGACATTTATGCATATGGGTGTGTTTTTTGCAGCTACTGCATTGGCCATGTTACTGTGTATGCATCAACATCACGATCGTGTAAACATGTGGAGATTACATAGCTACAAATCAACTCTCATGACTCACCCAATCATAAGGCAAGTTGACTCAGTAGACGCAGGGCAAGTGTTCAGGTCTTGCAAGTCATCTTGTACATCACGGACCAACCAAACTAAATCAACTAGCATTAAATGATTAACGCTGTCCAGACGGTGTTTTTCAGTTAAAATATGAGTCAGTTGTGTACACAGACCACAGTGTGACAGAAAAGTTTCCTGACATGTGTCAGATGCTGATGTCTTGGTGCTAGCTTGATAGAAACAACACAGTATTCTGACGTAACAAAGATTCACATTGTCAGATGTGAAAGCCTGTGAGAGTGTAGTAATAGCAGAAAGTCCCCAACCTTTTGCTCTTACCTTAATCAGCTGGTTCAGTGGTTTGTGTCTGATAGTCTCAAAGCTGCAACATTCCAGAGCCTCGACGGTGTCTATCTGAGTGTCAGTATACCGTATGTGGCGGTTAATACCAGAGTGGGAAACTATATGAGTGTGTCTGTCCCAAGCGAAGGAGCAGGAGCCTGGGGGTGGCTGTGGTCACTTCCTGAGCTGTTTTGCAGTGCAAAGCTGATGCTTTTTCCTCAGGAAGCCGGCCATCCCCTTTCCTTCTTACCAACCAGCAAGTCCCCCTCCCTCCACCCACCCACTCTCCCCAGGGCGCTGACAGAATATGAAGTCTGATAATACTAATTAGTCTGGGAATACAGGGAAAAACGCATCGAATGGTCGCCCATTTTAAAGTGCTCCATATTTGACTCATTTTGTTTATTTACTGTCTCTCACCAAAGGCCCTGATGGATAAGGAACGTTTGCATTAAAGACAACTTATCAACCTAAATGCAATACAGTGGAGGGAAGTAGAGTTGAATGGAGGCAAAGCTGGAGATTGTTTCGGAGTCCTCTAGCCTGTTTCAACCCCCTTTTGTCTGCCCAAGTGTTTGTTGACGCTCGTCCCCAAAGTACGCCTCCTGGGTCTGAAGGTGCTTTCCCACTGTCCCACTGGCAACACAGGCCTGACACGAACCACTGGCCTACAGCATGACTGGGTGAAGGGTTAAAAGCCGGGGTCACTGGGTGCACCTGCGCTTTCTTCACGGGAGGTCTTTTGTTTGTTTTTCCACAGTAAGACACATTGGTGTATTCGATCCACAGATCTATAGATCCAGTGGTCTGATTGTGAGTTATTTTTATTCATGAGCTTCGTGGGTTATTCTCATTCATGAGAATTAGTATAGCTTTCTGGTTTAAGATTTTTGGGGGCTAATATGCCGTTACATTTAAACCAGTCTTTGCAAATACATTCATACTATAAAATGATTCTATCAAAGGTCCATTAAATAGTTAAGGGTTAGCTCCTAACATGATTTTATTTTAAATGTTACTTTACATTTTACTCTATTGGTTCTAGATTAAACCTTAGTGTAATGGAAATATTGGTGACACAGAAGGTAGCGTTACGATCTCAAAGGTTCAAGGGTCCCTGGCCTTCGATCCTAAGCTTGGGTTACTGTCTACGGTGTTTCTCAGATTTAAAACCGTAGAACATCTGTGGAGAGACCTGAAGATGGCAGTTCACAGCTGCTCCCTATCCAGTCTGATTGCGCTTGATAGGATTGGCCAAGAAGAATGGGGGGAATAGCCCATATCCACATGTGAAAGCTTGTAGAGGCTTAACCATGAAGACTTCATGCATCAATTGCTGCTCAGTATACTTTCTAAAATTCTGAGGAAAGGGTCAGGATACATATCTTAAATAATTACTAAAACCTTTGTCACTTTGTCAGTTTATGGGTTATTTTGTGTTGCATGATGGCCAAAAAAACAAATATCCATTGAATCCATTTTCAAATAAAATGTATTACACAATAACGTATATATAAACATGAAGGGTCTGAATACTTTCTAAAGCCACTGTATATGTAACTGACTGCTTGACCAGGGGTAGTGATTATCACTTGAATATTGAATATTCATGTGCATGAGTGTACATGCTGAGACATTAAACACATGAAGTGACCAAATGGTATGGTATTTGCAATACATGGATTATCATACAGCTATCTTTTCCTTCCTGCTAGACTGGCACTGGTTCCAAAGGGCAGATAGCAGCAATGTCTCTGCACGTGGGCACTCGCGCACGAGAAGAAATCCAGGTGACCATCAGAAGGGGTGAAATAGAATTTCATAAAGGGAAATGTATCACAATGCATGCAATACAATAAACACATGGAACTTGTAATTTCTTAAGAAACGTCCTAGGTTACATAATTTGTAACTTTGGTGCCCTCTGTTGATTCTCTAAGAAACTGTAGGACAGTAAGAACTGTATTAATGTATTATTTGTACTCATATTGAACAATAGCTTTATCTTGATAACAAGTGCATGCCTTTATATTAAATAACATAGCTGTTTTAAATGACTATCTTTGTCAAATATCACTGATATAATGATTTGCAATAAAGAAGGTATGAAAGTAGATTGTCAATTCGAGGCATTTTTTCCCCCGAAGGACATTCATAGACGTTCTTCAAATCATAAACTGAGATTCAAGCTCTTTTATTTAAAACAGAAACCTCTGACAGTTTCAACATACAAATACATGTACCAAATTTACAACATTGTCTAAAACAAACCTTTTAAAAAAGATTAATGAAGTGGGTAGAATCCTGAGGATGTTACATCAAAGACTGGAATAATGGGCCTGCCATAAGACTGAGGAACGCTATTATACACAAAACATAAGATAGCAAAGCCAGATCTCACATATAATGTCCTCCAAAGACCAAAAGTTGTTTGTATCAATTAGCAATTAAACATCTGCACAATCAGGAGCTTCAGTAACCTGTCACATAAAACATCAGATTGGGGGCATGGTTGTTTGTGTCAGAATTTCATAATCTCCTGGGATTTTCACACGCAATAGAGTTTACATTCAGTGATCAGCAGTTCTGTGGGTGGAAATGCCTCGTTGATGAGAGCGCTCATGACAGAATCACCGTACTGGCTAGAGCTAACATGAATTCTATAGTAACTCACATAATCACCCTTTACAACCATGGTGAGCAGAAAAGCATCTCAGAATGCAAAACACACTGAAGTCCTTCCTCTCCTGTTAGCCAAGAACAGGAATTTGATGTTTTTTCCAATCTTCACCTTTGTTCCCTATCCTGATGTTTGATGTGAACATTAACTGAAGCTGTTGACTTGTACTAAAATAATGTTATACATTGTGCTGCTGCCTCATGATTGGGTGATAGGATAATTGTATGAATGAAAAGGTATGCAGGTATGGCGAGTGAATGTATACATGTTGCTGAGTGTGATCCCAAGCAGGTTTCATATAGGAGAAGTATGAGCAGCCAATAAATGAATACATCATGACTTCATTACCTAAGCATAACTGGATCAGTGCTTTGTGTAAATAGACAGATAAATAAAAACCAGATGAACTGTACACGTTTATGTGAATTAATTAACACTGATTTTGAAAACTTTAAAATACATTGTAAATCATATTAAATATACTAAAAACTAAATGATTTTCTTTGCCTCTTCTTGACAAAGTAATAATAATAATAATAATAATAATAATATGGCAACATGTTAGACCGGTAGGTAGCACTGCCAGCTCAAGGCTCCAGTTTTATTATTATTACTTTTTCAGGAATGAAAAAGTAATAATAATAAAACAACCAGGACAAGCAAAGAAGACATAAAACAGACTTTAAATAAATATTAAAATGAAACTTATTAAATAAAAATCTTTGGTTCCGCCCAGTAAAATCACCATGATCAAACCAGCACTTATAGTTTCTTTTTTGAGTCAAGATCTTAGACGAGAACAGAGTTACTTCAACCGTGGATTATGCGTCTGGGTTGTAGTGCTTAAAGCAGTAGTGAACTATTTATGACAAGAGCTGTTCAAGATCTTGGAATTATAAGGGTCTACGTAAAATTTTGATTTTCCAATAAGGTCAAACATTACTTCATTAATATTTTTGTGTGAAACCTTCTTACATTCATTTGCACGTAATTATCATTTAGAAATTGTATATACTTACAACTCACTTAAGCATTAAACAATAAGACACCTACAATTCCAAGTTCTCATATTACATAGTTTGATTCTACAAGACCAAAGGTCCCACATGGCCCAGAAAATACAGCAGTTACCACAAGAAGCAGGAAAATCTCACAGGGACCACAAGAAGAAAGTGAGTACAAGTCACTTAAACCTTCAACATTTACTATCAAACAGCTGAAAACTTCTCATAGAAAAAAAAATCTCGTTCTTATTTACTTGTGAAACTTGGTTCATACAACCAGGCATTAATGTTCATATTAAAATAAATAAATAGATGTGTGTTGTCTTTTTTTGTATGTTGTTTTTCAGGCTGCGTGCTGAAGTAATTCCATCTGGATGCTCTGCATGCAATTCGGTTGCGGTCTGTATTAAAATTACAACACAAAAACTAAACAGTGGTGGGTCAGTGGTAGGGTTAAACAGGAAAAGGTCCGTCCATACGAGCAGGGGGCGCTGCCAGTGCATTTTAAAGTATTTCAGAATTGGCAGAGTTTTGCCGGTTGGGGAAGATGTGGAGCTGAGGGTGCTCAATGCCGTCATTGTGGAGGTCTTCCTGTTTCTGCAGCCCGTGAAGCTTCAGGAGCAGCTCTTTAATAAATACCTGAGATAGTACAAAAGAAAAGAGCAAAACACAACGTAATGCTAGGAAACAGTTTAAGGAAGTGACTTGTCTTCAGAATCAGTACGCAATAATCACTGAGGCACTACTTTTGCATTATCAACAGATACAGTATTCATTATACTCTTTTGAGTGACCAAGAATTTAAAAATACATTTTGCTATTTGACAGATATAAGCCAATGTTACACTGATTTTCTTGCCATTCAAGCAGTGTGCTCACTGCTACATTTAGCTCCATAGTGGGAACTATGACAGGTGCTAGTAGAAGCCCATTGGGGCGAGAATCACACTGCCCCATGCTCACTCTAATAACAGAAGTTAAAATCTAATAGCGTTTTAAAGCTAAATGTAAGTGCATGCAATGTGTCTATGATGTACATAACCACTTCAATTGAAGTTATACTTCAAAGATGGAGAAGGTTTAAAGAGAGCTTTGCAGCGGATAATACATTAGTTTCCCACGAAAAGGACGAGAGAAAAAGGAAGAAAAGTGCTTTTCTTTTTCCACTGACTGAATTTTTTTGTGCGTTTTTTGAGATAGTTGGGCTGAAATATTGAATATAACACCTGCCACCAAAACGTATGGTCCTGAGCCACTGCTGCACAAACCCCCACCCCAGCTGAATAAATTTCAACCCTTCATGAGTTTATACTTAAATTGCAGGATATGATTATGGTAATTGTTTCATGACTCCCTTCTCAACTCAGTGAAGCAGTGACAGAGCTACAGTCTGAACCAGAGATGGAACTAGCCTAAGAAAATATACGTCATGGTCTGGGAAAACACATCGGACATAGCTTTGGCTGGATTTTGCCCAACATCCAAAACTTTGAAAAAAATTGTCTTGACAAAAATTGGGACTCTTCTGTCTAATGTGCTTTGACACCTCAACAAAAAAACACAACACACACACACACACACACATATATACAGTATATA
>JAOVYU010000063.1:14235904-14256208 GCA_025674565.1 Synodontis membranacea | reverse complement strand
TCCCATGTTGCCACTCTCTAAGAAGAAACCAAGGACAAGTGCCATTTGCAATTTATATATGTTAAACTTTTTTTTTTGATTGGGTGCAGCTGTCTTTGTAGTTTAAGGTCTAATGAGCTACTCAAAGCAATGTGCTCATAGCCACTGGTGTTTTATGCTATGATTAGTACTTTTTTCCTGATTTTGATAGATTTGCCCACCAAGTTGTCATATTAGGTCCAGGTCAGTGCATTCAGTAGGTAGTTTCATAGTCAGTAGATTCTGTAAATGCACTGTGGCAAAAATTCAAAAATGCATTGACATTAAAAAGAAAATATTAAAGATAGATAACATTAAAAAGTACTTGAATACTTGAATATTTTACATTTCCACTTTGAATCACTTACAATCAAGTAATGGACTTGTGTACTTTGTCCACCTCTCTTCTTGTGACCCTTTTAAGGTTTGAACCATGTTTATACATTACAGTATGATGACAGGATGTGGTTCCGAAAAGGGGTGCGTTTGAAATTTTAACGACAAATTCCCATTCATTCCAATGGGAAAAAAGCCAATGAAAAACATGAATAAATTGGGAATGGTTGGGAATATCACTTAGGAAAGTAAGAGCACACTTCTCCTATATACCATGTTTGTGTGTACCAAATTTCTTGTGTGTAGCTCGAAAACTGTAAGAGATGAGCGCAACAAAATGGTGGTAAGAAAAAGTGAAAGCAAAATAATAATAATAATAATAATAATAATAATAATAATAATAATAATAATAATAATGGAGAAAACAGCATTTTGGCTTTTCAAGCCAAGTTAATAATAATAGAGAACAAGCCAAATTAAAAATTGCACTTTAGCCAAGACTGACAGCAAGTGGACAAATGACATCTCTCTGCAAAGGAGGTCCATCCCACATTCATTCTGTATTAATATTTAATACTGTAAGGAGTAAGACTCAGGACACTCTTCACACTCACTTCCTATTTCTCTCTCTTTTTTTTTTCCTCAATATTTTCTCTAATTTTGTCATGTGCAAGTCCCACCCATTAGACACCGCTCCTCTGTCACACAACAACTACCAACCAGGTAGGGAGAGGAATACTTTATGAGGAATTCAGCTGACCGCATCTTTTACATTTTCATTTACATCATTTGGCACATACATATATCACATTTATACAACTGATCAGTTGAGGGTTAAGGGCCTTGCTCAAGGGCCCAGCAGTGGCAGCATGGTGGTAGTGGGATATGAACTCACGATCAATAACCCAATAGTCTTTTTGAGCTACCACTACCTCTTTTCAAACTGCTAATGCACATGCAGTGCCAGGGGGGCGCATAACACACTAATAATCAAGTAGCCCAACATAATTACTGTCTCACTGTTATTCTAAACACTACATTCCTTTGGCCCCCACACCATTCCTCTCTCTAAATCAACTTGTCAATCTTGTCAATCATTTATTCAATTCAATCAATTATTCAGTTTAATCACTGTAAGTTCATTATTACTCATTTCAATAATTATTTTTATATATTCTTATCTTATCTAGTATCTGTAGAACCGGCAGCATTCTTTTGAGGCTGGACAGAAAAGAAAAGACGAGTAGATTTGTAAAGATTTGTAAAGTAACGGTATTCAGACCCGGCTGGAACGAATGCTTCCAAACACATAAGGAGGACTCTGACACCACCTATTACCCACTCACAAGGCTGTCCCACATGTTTTCCATGGTGGTTTAAAAATTTAGAACTCCAGATGTCCAAATGCATAATGTAGGAGCTGAGAGCAACTCTGATCCCTACAACCTCAGGACATCCCAACTCACACTCACCTCCATGTCACCTGCTGTCCATTTCAACGAAGCGAGTAATTAGATACTGCTGAGCCTTTGCTATGTGTAATAAATGCATTAAAACCTGGATTTATTTATTTATTCAATTATGTCAGGATTGATCCTCTGAATCAATGCCTGTGTGCTATGCTTGTTGTAAGTCACACACAGAGCTATAGAAGATTCAGAAACTCGTCATGTGTTAGTGGCATAACCAGACATTAATCTGAGTGTGATATGCGCGCACACATACACACACAAAATGTTTTTTTCTCATCTGTATCATTAAACCCTAGTTCAACACTCGTGTATGTACAGGTGAATGGCAGACAGTAGTACAATCCTTCTATATTAATAACTTTGCCATTAAATATTTTTATAGGTTTTTTCATAGCTTTTTTTGCAGCCACACAAATCCCCATAATACACAGCTTTTAGATAAATAAGTGAGTAAATGCTTCCCCCTAGCGGTGCAATTATGTTATTGCAGTCGGCTGCGTGGCATTTAAGGTGTAACGGAAAACTCGAATAAGGAGTTAACGTCACCTTCTTATAAACGTCTTGGACATTTTTTTTCTTCTGCTCTGGCTGTTACAGCTACTTCTTCTCGAAATGATGCCTCGATTTTCTCAAAAGCGTCCTTGGTTAGAGGCATGGCCAAAGTTGGTGCGGGTTGGTTAACAAGCTGGTACACAAATCTCACAAAGTTTTGCTGATTCCCACGCTGAGCTAACAACAAATGGTGCGTTTTTCATTTGAATTATATATGATGAATTTCAGGTGCGCATGCAAAGCGTTAATGTCCGAAAATATACGACAGCCTTTGTATTTGAGAATTGTACTTTATGTAAAGGTCCAGTTTGATAATCACAGTCTTTTAAACATTGAAAACTGCTTTGACGTTGTATAACTCCTCGTTAGTATAGTGGTAAGTATCCCCGCCTGTCACGCGGGAGACCGGGGTTCGATTCCCCGACGGGGAGAATACGTTTTTCTTCCCTCTACCGCTATAGTATAAATTTTACATTATGGCTTACCTTTCATTATTATTACTATATCATGTCTTACTTTTTACATGAATTATTCCAATGAATTTCCAATAACATCAGTATTCATTTCAAACAGATATCTGATATTCACACTCGAATAAGACGTGATTGTAACACACGGTATTTTTGATCACTTTCCATTTCACAGATGATCACAAAGCAAGTAAGATGATCTATTTCTTCCTTAGGTCAAAATTCTTAAGTTGAATCCACTTACTTTTAATTAGATGACACTGAAAACTATGGGTTAGTTGTTTCAGATTAACTTTATTTTGCATTGCTGGATATAGACAGCACGCTTAATCTTGTGGGCATTAATATGATATTATTACACAACGTTTTTATTTTTTATTTATTTATTAAAAATAATCCTAGGTGTGGTCAGTCAGTGGTGGAAACAGCGCCACAAAGCGTTAGTGGCCAATAATATAATACAGCCGTTGTGGTCAACAACAACAGGCCGTTGGCATTGGACGCCTGCGCAGTGCCGTGTAGGCTGTGACCGTTTCAGCTGGTTGTATGTGTCGCCATACAAATTACCGTTTAGGAAGGAATATCGTTTCCCATACCTAACTCTAAAACGATTGAAATGTTGATGAGCTGATATAAACAATAAAGTGTCAGCGCATGCTCCGAATGACACTGGCTGTTTTGAAACTACGGCTTATATGGGTACAATAGAAGTTTAAAATGTCCAGCCTGTAAAATATTCTGCTCAGCGGTACAATATTCACCTGCGCGGAAGTAGGTGCGGTTCAGGAGCAATAGACTAGGCTATAGTTTTACATCCACTATGACTAATTGAGAGACCTGGGTTTGATTCCCGGCCAGTGCAGAGCACTTATTTTCTTCCTCACATGCCGCAGGTCAGATAGAGTGTCCAACCACCTGTTCTTTTTCATTATTTATTCTTTATTTGGATCCCCATTAGCTGCATTAAGTTAGTCTAAAAGTCTTAAAAAAAACATTCAAAATAAGTAAAACTCAAGTAAAAAAAAAAAAAAAAAAAAAAATCATCGTAGCTGATCAGGTTGGTTAATTATTGTTAGGTTTATTTGGTTTGTATTTTCTCTCTCTCTCTCTCTCTCTCTCTCTCTCTCTCTCTCTCTCTCTCTCTCTCTCTAAAAAAAATCCTTGCTGGGTTGCTTCAGTGTTCATAACAGGTTCAGTGAAATTGTCTATCCTATCTCATAATAATAATAATAATAATTTTCTTATAATCTTAAAATAAAGAGATTTGATTTAGTATCTCATAATTATGGTTTTATGTTCTCATAAGGACTTTTTTTTAAAATAATGTCATAGTTTTGAGAAAAATGTCCTCATTATGAAATAGTAAGTCATTCATCAGGATATAATGAGTCACAGTTACGACACAGTGATTATATCACACATATAATTATGACATTCTAATATATATGATGACACAGGCTACTAGCTTATGTAATTTAAATAAATAAATAAATAAATAAATAAATAAGCTTAAAAACTGGTGTAAATCTATAAATATATTTGTGTCTCTGGAAAACAAAAATATTCACAAACATGAAATGTATATAAAAAATCTAACAGATGTATAAAAAGCTACAGCTATGTCTCTCTTGCATGGGTTTACAATTTTTTTCTCGAATGGCTAATCATAAATTCTTTTGTTCATATATAACGCCGTTTTATATATATATATATATATATATAGTTATATAGTTATATATATAGTTGCGGAAACGGGCTTCAGAATAATCATCAGAATCCCTGCAGTTGTGACGTCGTTGTATCAGGAAGTATCCTAAGTGGGCGCTGGTAAGCCGACCGGAAGACACCTGTGAACCAGAGACATATTGATTTTTCTGAACTACGACGAAAGCAGGTCTTGGTTACTGTCGAGCAGAATTCCATCGGGACATGGCTATGTCGTCTCTCTTGTCTTTTGTCTGCCTTCTTGGGGTAGGTTTAGTCCTCGGGCAGGAGACATGTGTGTTCACGGAGCAGAACCAAGGTTTGAGCGCTAAGTCCTGGGACGCGGGAGCGAACTACTTAGCTCACCTGGCAGACATTTCCGACGAGACAGCGTGCAGAGACATCTGCTGTACCAGACAAGACTGCCAGCTCGCCCTGATTCAGACTCCTGCCGACGGCTCGCCCCAGTGCTTCCTCGTGAACTGTATGAAAGACGGCGAAGATGTTTGTATTTTGGAAGCGAGCGACCACTCCAAAGCGTACCTCAAGGCTCAGGTCTCGGTCCGCACCAACAACTCAACAGGTAAAACGCACAGGGGGAAAAAACAACAACATGGTGTCCGACACGAATGGCGCACTCTTTCAGTGGTATTGTTGTCCAGGAAGAGAAAACATTTCCTACTTAATTACTAATAAGCATTAAAAAAAAAATGAAATGTCACATTAAGCCACTGTAAGTGGAAATAGTGAATCTGCGTTTCTCAAACTGTAGGCTGAAGTTGTATAATTAAAAGCATAGAGTGACTATTGAATAATACACCAGCAATCTGACAGAAACTATTTCACAATACCAAACATGATAAATTTGGTTTGATGACAGTAAAAAAAATAAATAAATAAGCTTAAAAACTGGTGGAAATTTATAAATATATTTGTGCCTTTGGAAAACAAAAATATTCATAAACACAAAAAATCTATCAGGTGTATAAAAAGCTACAGCTTTGTCTCTTTTACATGGGTTTACAATTTTTTTTATCGAATGGCTAATCATAAATGCATAAAGGCGACTGTGGCAATATGTATTCACAAATAAACTTCAATAAAAAAATCCATGTTTTAAAGTTCTGAAATTCAACAGGGTGCAACTGAGCTGAAGTTAGAACATGAACACACACAAAAAATGTAGTACAGCGGCTTTCTTCTGTTCCCTCTGGCCTTTGTTCTGCCGTGTTTCTTTGTTCCTACTTGAACTACTTGATAAACTGGTCTTCTGATTGTAAGTAGTGTACAGACAAACATGAAATTATACTTGATGACTAAGTTTCCAAAAAAAAAATAAAAGAAAGAACAGTTTGAATATTGTTGGCCACTTGATTAAGATCATGCAAAATGGACAGTTTAAAGAAAAAAAAAAAGTAGTGGATTAATAGCTAGTGTCTGAATGAAGATGGTATATAAAATCCTCTTCTCTGTGTTTATTTCAGATTATTGCCGTTTTGATAAAGAAGTTGGTCCTTGCCGTGCATCCTTCCCCCGATTCTACTACGATGTCACTGACCAAACCTGTAAGATGTTTGTTTATGGAGGATGTGGAGGAAACAACAACAACTTCAACACAATGGAGGAATGTCAGAATGCTTGTAATGGCGTAACAGGTGAGAGAGAGAGAGAGAGAGAGAGAGAGAGTGAGTGAGTATGTGTGTGTGTGTGTGTGTGTGTGTGTGTGTGTGTGTGTCTTTGAGCTCTGTCTGAACAGTACTTATGATGCCTGTGAAGGTCAGTTCAGTCCTAGATATGATTATGATATGTGATAATGCACTGCTCATTATGATGTACAAAACCAGTGCCAAAAAAAAAAAAATACTTTACTTTTGAAACCTGAGATTATCATGAGAGTTTTCCTGAGGATGTCTCTTCTACATTTTGATTAAGCCGTTTGAGAAGTTTGAAATCCAAACTATGAAAGACAAATTACACATAATTCAATGGCAAACTACTAATTGTTTTACTTCTTCATTATTGTACTTTTTTAATTCTATAATGCAAATCTACAGATGAAAATAAATGAGTCATGATATTCAATCAATGTCGTTTTTGTCACTGTGGACTTTTGCCACTACTCTTACATTTCGTATAGAAGGAGGATGATTGGATATTCAGCGCATTAGATGGTGTTCACGCATCCTAAAATAAAGTCTATGTGGAATGCAGTGTAAGGACAGGTGTCTAGTTGCTTTTATTTTTATTTTTATTTATTTTTTTTTGCGGGTGGTTCCAGTATTATTGGATGCGACACTTGGATTCATATTGTCCAAAGTGATAAAGGGGCATGATTTGTTCATCATACTTATTTACACTGAGATAAAGAAGCTTTGCTTTTATATTTTGGATATTATTGCATCAACATTGTGTGTGTAGCATAAACGTATCCTATAAAACTTTGTGGAGGTGACTTGGCTGTGGAACTGCCCTTTTACTTTTCAGTTTAATTACATGAAAAGAGGTACATGGGTGTGTGTGAGAGAGAGAGAGAGATTATTTGATTTTTCATAGGCGGTTGTTTTAAAACTAAATTTGAAACCTGGCCATTTTTACAACTTCAGTAAAATGCAGCAATGAAATGCTTCTATAATAAAATTAGAAATGTTTCCTTTTTTTTTCTTCTCTCATGGGGTAATTCAATATTTTATGTAATCAGATGAATGGAGTTCTCCTTTAAAGCCTGTAGACACATTACTGAAAGAACTGCACTGATACATGGCTTCTATGGACTTCTACGGGCTTCTGTTGGCAGATTAACGTACACTGTTTTTTTTTGTCGTTTTTTTTTTTTAATGGGGGTAAAAGATTAACTGGAAAACAGGTGTCATTGTGAGCCACACCCAGATGCCGTGTGAGTCTGGGAGTGAATGGGAGGGTGGAATTTCGTTTGTCCTGTCCTGATGAGCAGATTCTCCGTATAATATTTAGGAGACCTTTCAAATAAGCGAACCAAACCAAATGCCAGTCACTTAAACGGTACAGAACATGACTCAGTTCTGAAACTTCAGTGACCCCCAATGGACAGTAGCCAAAGCCGTACACAACTAGTATGTCTTTTTATTTCATCGCTGTTATTGGTAAATGATTGTAAATAAAATCTAAGTATTATCCAATTTATGAAACTTAATTCTGTCACCCTGATTTGGAAAAGTCAATAGACTCAATAGACTGCCAAATCAACAAATAAGACAGAACGCACACAGATCTATATATATATATATATATATACATAGTTAGTAACAGACAGCCGTGCTTATTCTATTTGAAAAGCCATTGCTGTTGATGGAAATTGTGTTTTTGGAAATGACCGAATGTGATTTTTATCATTGTGAAGTTAATCACTGTACAGCTTGAAGGTAAAGGCGACCAAACCTTCACTGATGAGAAATAAGGGCAAGTTCTAGAGAGACCATGATTTTATTTTATTTTATTCATTATTTTTTATTACTATTTTATTTTTTTATTTATTCTTTATTCTATTTTTTTTGTGTCGTCTCTAATATAGTGGAGTCTATATAAGCCAGCTACTATTTCAATTATTTCTGTTCCTTTTCAACTTGTGGAAAGTAAACTATCCAAGTTAATTATAGACTAGGAGAATGAAATGTGTGATGTCTCCTTCCTGCTTTACACAATACTTTGTTGTTCTTGTCTTAGCAATGCTAGCGCTGAGTCACCCGGCACTGTAGGAAGTGTGACATGGGATTTTCAGTAACGCATAGTTCTTGAGAAACCTGTTGAGTGACCTCTGTTGTGGGTTGATTACGTTTGTCAAGAAACCTGTTTGTCAGATGCGTTTCGAATGGATTCCATGCCCTTTTAACCCTTTCCCTTAACTTTGAGGTTGTGCAGCTTGTTTGACTGATACATGATCCACTAGTTGCCACTGTGGGGAGCTCTTGACAAGATGGTTGGAAAAACAATGGAAGTCCATAGTCATGCCATGTCTCTGTTTCTTTTCCGTTTGCTCGAGGTTGTAGTGTAACAAACTGTGATCACGATTTTGATTCACTAATCTGCATTTACCGTAGAAAACTTAAGCAGTATGTGAATAAAGAGAGACACTTTTTTTTTTTTTTTTTTTTTTAAAATCTCTGCATAATAATGCATTTTTAAGTGTATAAAATGAAGTAAATAACAAACTGCTACAAAAGGTGGTTTAGTATTGTCAACAAAATGTACAACAGGTTCAGCATGCCTTTAAAAAGTATGATAAATAATAAATACATTTAGAAATTCTTTCCAAAAAAAAAAATGTAATTAAATTAAAATGAACTAAATTGGAGTGTTTTTATGGTTTCGTGATGATTCCATGGGTTTGTTTTAATCATTCTTGTTGAATAGCATAACAGTTCTTATGCACGTCTGTGTAGCACCGTAGTCAAGTTCAGAACTGCTGGAAACAGAAAAGGATGTTCCCAGGAACATAGCATCAACTTTACGTTTGTGCAAATTTTTGTCCTGTGTACAGGTGATGTGCTTACTGATACTTCGGTATCTCCAAAATTCAGAAAGGCCTTGTCTCAAGAACTCACAGGTAACACCGTTCTTCTTATAGCCCACTGAATTGCTTTCTATAGTATACTACTACCGTAATTTAAGTTAAGGTTAAAAGAGGGTCAATTTGACAAAGGTTAGCAAAAATATACAAAATAGCAAAGGTTGAGCCGATAGTGGAATGATATAAATGTAGCTCTGGCATCTGAAATCTCCCACAATAACATAAGCATGTCTTATCTAGTATATTTGTAAAAGGTATCTCAGTTTTATTTGAACAAGTTTGAAAAAGCTATAATCTATATACTATTGGAATTGTATCAGATTATTGATAGAATAAGTACATGTGGTGAGTTGTGTCTTAATCTCATATCTCCATCCTCAGCTAAACCTTCTGAAGCTCTCCTGAATGAAATGACATCGGAAGAGTACGCAGGTGTGTGTTTATAGCATGCTTTTTTCTTTCTTCTTTCTTTTCTTTTTTTTTTTTGAGACAGGCACTGATCCCTAGCAGACTGTTTATTGAAATTTGGCTAATTACTAACTTTTAAAATTCAGGTATTTGTAACTGGGGACTGTTGGCCCCTAGATTGGATTTGGTGGTGTGACATGTACGTAGTAACACCATCCCATTGTCTTTATTTTCAGAGAAGTGCCTGGCTGAACCACAGGTAGGGCTATGCAGGGCCTCCATGCCACGCTACTACTACACAAGTGGCACGTGTAAACTCTTCAGATATGGAGGATGTGGTGGCAATAAGAACAACTATAACTCTGAGGAGGAGTGCATGAAAACCTGCACAGGTATGTATATGACATTTACTGTGTGATGATTGTCCTTACCATGGAATTGGCAGTTTCGTCCTGTTTAGTCCTGAAAGCCAGAGTCTTGGTATCACATTTAGGTTGTACTCACACTCTGTTCGATTGCCTTGTACCGCAGCGCTCATCATAACTCTTAGTATGATTGAGAGTGTTTTTACACTGGAATATTCGGAATCCTTTTGGGTGCAGTGACTCCTGACCCTCTCACATGCCATATAGATTTATCAATCATGCAGCGCAGTAAAGCATGCGGATTTTTACAGTAGCAGCTGATATTGCAGGAGGAATTTGCAGTTTTATTCACCACCCAGCCACAAGGGGGTGCAAACACTAGTGTATTCCTGTGTGCCGGATAAATGGGGAGGGTTGCGTCAGGAAGGGCATCTGCCGATTTTAACATGCGGACAAAAAGATCCGCTGTGACGACCCCTAATAGGAGTAGCCAAAAGAGATGAGAGAATTCACCGACTACAATCCGCATTCACTGATAACGTGAGAGCCAGGGCCGTTATCAACCCTATATTCATCAGTGAATTGAAAAGTTCGCAGTTACACTGTGAATGAGATCAACTGATCCACTCCCGGGGACACCTCTTCGGTACGGAGCGTTTACACTGGTCAATCAAACCGGTCTTAGAGGTTCAAATGCTCCCGGGAGCGGTTCAGATCGCCTAGTGTGAGTAGGCCCTTAACTGACATGGCAACCATGGACATTTCCCACGTTTTCCTTGTCAGTTCTTTTTTTTTTTTTTTCACGGTTTGGTGACTGTCTTTGGTTTGCAGTGTTCAGAAGTTTGTTGGGAACTGGTGCACAGAAGTGTGAGCAGCCATTCAGAATGCATTTTTAAGATAAGAAAACTGTACTAAAAGGCTGACCCTACAGTATTTGTGGATTGTGTTCCTAATGTTGTAACCTCTCTTTGTAGTGAAAATTGTGGATTCCAAGAAAACGCCTGTTCCCGGCAATGCAGAATACCATGGTAACGTGCCGTTTTCAAATGACTAATTTCAGTTGTGTGAATGAAAATGCATTATGTGCATAGCAACATTAAACCCTACTGTATGTGTGCTACACAGCGGCCTGCAGTGTGCCGGCTGACTCTGGGCCATGCCGTGCCGCTTTCCGGATGTTCTACTTTCAGCCAGATACTCAGTCCTGCCAGGAATTCATCTATGGAGGCTGCAGAGGCAACAAGAACCGTTACAGCACCCTGGAGGAATGCATGTCCAATTGCGCTGGGAACGATGGTAAGAGGAGATTTTATGTAGATTTGAATAAATTCTGTAAATGCTTTAATAACCTTTAAATGAAGGGATGCGGTTATTACATGAAGCAGGTGATACCACATTGGTGTTGAGTTACTTTTAGCTTAAATTTTAGAAAGGTGGCCTATTTAGTGTTATTCAGGTTGGTAGTTTTTTTGTTCTCCTAATGTGTATGTAGTAATAAACAGGAAGCGACTGCTGGGTACTTCCTGTTCCTGCTTCACTCCCTGCTGGGCATGATAGTCCATATAAGTCCATAGTCATGCTATGTCTGTTTTCAATAAAACGCATGGTAAACGGAAGTGTTTGCTTGCTGTTAGCCAGCTCTTTTGTTTCTTTACATTTCTGTTGTTTGCCACAGAATTCAAAGTCCAAAGATCTGGGTACCCTTAAAAAAATTGAATGTCGATTCTGCTGATGAGGTTCCTGAAACAATAACACTTTATTATTGCAAACAAAGGATTTATGTACTGTAGCTATCCTGTATCTGCCCTGATCTGCCTATATGACCAAGATTGCAAAACCACAGCATTCATCACCGTTATTAAATTTGAAATAGGAGGTCACATAAGTTTAAGTGCAATCTGCATCAGGAAGCTATTGGAACTTAATGCCTTGTGCATTTCAACTTGTGACATTTATGCCCTGTTTTAAGTTTTTTGATGGCAGAGAAAGAATTATTATGGTCAGTGGAAGAGAAGGAATGCCTTATTGATGTATAAAACCAGACTCTCATAGGCCTGGAGTGCTGTAATTAGCTCACATTTGGGGTGCAAGTGTTTCTACTCAGAGGCTGGCCTGCAGTTCTAAAAATCATTTAATATGCAAATTGCTCCACTTTTGAAAGTATTCTGTTTGATGACATCCCCATGCTTCTCTGCTTCACTGCTTGTAGCAAAGGATGATAATAATAATATTTGTCTCTCATTTTTTTAAACCTGCATGTACAAATGTGTATGGAACTGCAAAATCAATCCCCGGTTTGAACGGAATTCTTGTATGTGAAAGCAAATCTATATATGTCGTACGGCTTTTCAATATTTCAGTTAGTATTTTTTTTTTTCAATATTTTCAATATTTCTGCAACTACACACCGATCAAAGCAGCACAGTAGGTCTTCTTCCGTTACTTGTCTCAGAAGCTCTGTCAGTTTCTTCTTCACTTCTGAAAGACATGAAATGGGTTTCCTCGAGTGCAGAGATGATTTTAGAGAAAAGAAAAAAGGGGCATGGTGCGAGATCAGGTGAATAGGAGGAATAGGAATCAAGTATTGTGATGCATTTCTTGGCCAAAAACTGCTTCACTGAGAGCACTGTGTGTGCTGGTGTGTTGTCCTTATGTCCTTAACGTGGACTTGCTTTGTGGGGCTTTCTTCATCCGGCGACCCACGTGTTTTCAAATGCTCGGTCGGGATCGTACTGATCTGGACTGCTCAGTCTCGTTCTTTAATAGCCACACCATGTATACCTAAAAAAGTAGATGTCTGCTTCTTGTGTTTTTGTCATATGGTAATAAGTATGCAATGTTCCTGTAGGTGAATTTGACGGGCATGGAGACCACAGGGCTCGCTGGACTCCAGGTAAGACAGTATGACAAACCTATTTAATAGAAATGATATGATTTTTCTAATATGATTTCTTAATCAGTTTTCCTTATTTCCTCTGGTAATTTTTCCTCAGCCTTTTTCTTGGTCTCCACTCTGGCCATCATGTCAGTCGTGCTGCTTGTTGGGTTGCTCCTGATCTCAGTGCGTCGTGTGAAGCATCAGCGCGTCCTGCTCCTGGATGACAAGCAAGAACTACTACCTGAGGAGCACATTCCGGAAGTGGAGGAGCACAATAACTCCCACTAAATCCTTTTGCTTCTCTCTGTCCTCTCTATGCTACTGAGCACCTATATATATATATATATATATGTACACACATACACTCCGACTCACAGCCTGTCACACACAAATTGGGTTTGGGGAAGCTTAGAGAAGGTAGGCCATAAGTACAATGGCATAATATAGGACCCAGTGGTTATAAGTATGTGGCAGAAATGTCCTGTCTACATTAAACTACACTGACACACCAGCCTTAATATGATTCTATATGTAGCATGCAAGTGAGATGAACTTAAAGATTAGTGTTTTACAGAACTACTAAGTGTGAATCTTGGTCTTTTTGTGGAAAATTTGTGGTAGCACCCCTTTCTTGTTTTTTTTCCCCTTTATGCTGTAAAAAAAATAAAATCAGCAAATGAGCAAATCAATTAAATATAATTTGCTCATTGAAAGCAGTTTCTATGGGAAATTTCAGAAGGTTCTTTACTGTTATTACATCGTTCCTATCTTGATATGGGTGCAAAAATATGAAGGGATTTTTCTGTTTTTCATTTTTTAAAATGTTTTCTACCCGTTGACAGAGCAGTCATTCTGGGTGATTACACATATGTGATGCATTTTTAGAATGAATTTTTCTTTTAAATAAATTGAAATGTATTTAAGCAAATATAATGACCAATATTGTAGAATGTGAAATCTAATATAGACATAGAAGTTTGATTATTTAGAACTACTCTTTTTAACTACTACTCTTTTTAACTATTTAGAACTACTCTTTGTACACTCCCCTTGTTATAAATTTCTATTGAAGTTAAAATACAAAAATCCTTAGCCACAAGTCCATCTGGTGGTGGATAACAATAATATGTAAAAGGTTAAAGCTTTTAAGATCTAATAGATGCATAACTACGATGAGTAAGCTAACTAAACTACTGAGTTTTATGTTCTAACCTGAATATAACACTACTAGTGATGTAACAAGATGTTCAGCTCTTGAGTAATATTTCATCATTTCCTTTGAACTGGACAAGGAAACATTACTTTGAAATTAGCAATCTATAACAGTAAAGGAAACACCTGACTCAATACCCTGGTGATGTGTGCGTTATGTATAATTTGTTGTTTATAAAAGCAAGCACATTAAGCGTCTCACTCTTCCAGTTAGTCCACTCTGAAAGGCGCAAGCTATTAAAGGCTGAGCATTTTAAATGGGTGTAGTCTTTTACTGTACAGTGTAACCTTTTGTCATGTGAATAACAAAGTGTATCGGGCCAAGTATTCAGTGCATACCATGGCACAAATTCTTCAAGTCTTCAAGCTGTACTGGAAGGATGACCATTCGTCCAAAAAATATGAGTCAATTGGTGGTGGTTATTGATGGTGGGGGAGATCGTTGTATAATACTGCAGTCCAAAATCTTCCATATGTTTCCAACTGGTTTGGGATCAGGTGACTGGGAAGGCTTTTGCATATGACCCACTTCATTTTCATACTTGTCAAGCAATTCAGGGAAACTTCATCCCCAATATTTGGTGGTTAAAATATGAATATTTTATATACTATATTTGTATGGTGGGATTTTTAGTTTAATATAATCTATCAGTTATTTTTAAAAAGATATACAGCCATGCTGCCCTGGGGTGCCCGATCTTGCCTATTCTCAGAAGCTAAGCAGGGGTGGACCTGTTTAGTACTTGGATGGGAGATATCCAGAGAAGGTCGGGTGCTGTAAAGAGACCCAGCCACAAGGGGGTGCACGCTCTGGTGTATGCCTGCGTGCCGGTCCCAAGCCCGGAGAAATGGGGAGGGTTGCGTCAGGAAGGGCATCCGGCGTAAAAACTCTGCCAAATTGGATGTGCGGACAAAAAGATCCGCTGTGGCGACCCCTAGTTGGGAATAGCCGAAATGATAAGAAGGAGAAGGAGGAGTTATTTTTAAAAAGATGTATATATAAATGAACATGCTGTTAAATTCAAGAGTTAGCATCTGCCATGGTTTTTGGGTGGAAAATGTGTGTATCCTGCAAAAAGACAACCAAAATGGGAAATATAGTTTTGCCATGACCCTCAGTCTCAAGACCTGATTTGAAGACAACAGTATCTTTTACAGCTATTGGGAGGATGCAAAAAAAAGTTGAAACCAGTTAATCCTGTTGCTGTGAATCAAATGTATTGGTCTTCTTCTTCATAATGTCCCATGGGTATGCAAATTTTGTGGTCAAATGTATGCGGTCCCCTCCAGAAATATTGGAACATTATGAGACCAGTACTATTGTATTTGCTGAACGCTGAAGTGGGTTTGAGATCAAAAGGTGAATATGAGACAACACATCAGAATGTCAGCTCTCATTCCCTGATATTTACATTTAGATGTGTTAAACAACTTTGAACATGGAGCCTTTTGTTTGAACCCACCCATTCTTCAAGTGATCAAAATTATTGGAACACGTAACCGATGGGTGTTTCTTGTTGACAAGGTGTGCCCTGTTAGTTCAACTATTTAAGCAATTAATAGCTCTGAATGTCTACCCTTGGTCTGAGCCCCGGGTTTCACCTGTGAAGACTGCATTTGTTATTAAAACTGATAAAGCCACATGATATAAAAAAGAAGACCAGAGAGCTGTTTGTGGGAGAAAAACAAGCCATTTTGAAACAGACAAAATGGAAAATCCCTGTACAAGCATTGGGCATAGGAAATACAACAATTTGGAACATCCTGAAAAAAGAAAGTAACCACTGGTGTGCTAACAACCAGAGAGTGAACTGGTCAGCCAAGGAAAACAACAGCAGTTGATGACAGAATCAATGTGAGAGCTGTGAAGAAAAACCCAAGAACAACAATCAGTGTCCTCACCAACAACCTCCACAGGGCAGAGGTGAAGGTATCAAAATCCACATTTCAAAGAAGACTTTGAGAGCAGAAATATAGAGGCCATACCACAAGATTATACAACAGCCTCTAATCAGCAATAAGAATCAGAAGGCCAGGTTCTGTTACCTAGATTAACCTCTATCAAGTGATGGAAAGGACAAAGTGTGGAGAAACAAAGGATCTGTTCAAGATCCAAAACTGAGAACTTAGTGGTCAGACACCTGAAGGTCTTGATGGGGAAATTGCTGAATAGTAGTCCCTAGGGAGCGCCTACAGGTCTTAATATGTTATCCTTGGTACCACAAGGGGGCGCTCCTGGCTAGAGACTCCTCCTTCATTGTCATGTAGACAATAAATTACAGTAATGATGGTCTATGGTCTGCATTGTCTCCTACTGTTTTAAAAGATGGGAATTGACACCAGCAGTTCACTTGAGATGATGAGTCCCTTCCTGCCAAGAAATTGAACACAGCTGGTGTCTACTTTTAAGGAGATACAGTCATTTATACAGACAGGAACCAAGACTGTTGTGCGTAAATCATGTGTTTAGTCGACTCCATGGATACATTTCTTTAATGAATAAACAGGTTACCCAGCTGCTGATTTGATCTGTTGAAAACAAAAGTGTAAGAGTTGTGCATGTTTGTGTGTGTATGTGGTTTGGGAGGTTGACACAGTGTACCTGGGTTTGTGCCATTGTCTCTGCACGTTGAGGCAGCTGAAAGTAGGTCATAAGGACTGAGCCATTAGCTCATTTCCTAGTCATGTCCAACCAATCGGCCTCTCCAAGTGTAATACACTTTGGTTTTTAGACACTTACCGAAATGTTGCTTTCACTGAGACTCTACATTACAGCCTGGTTAGAGATGGAGAAGTGTTGAGTTGGTGTAATTTAGTCCAATGGAGGATTACGTGGAGTGGGAAGTGTATTCAGAGTAAAATCCTCCTGAAACTGTACCTAATGTTTTTGGTGAAAAATGTGACAGAAGTTTATCCAAGAGCTCACTGTTTGTGTTTCGAGCACAGTGTTAGAGACGTGGTGTTTAAAGAGAAGTCACGGCTTTCCGTAGTGCTGCCTGGCAGTAGGCTGAATGTGTATGTGTGTAGGTTATCTTCACGCTGACTGTGGTATCCCTAGCATGTTGTCGTAGCCCATGGTCATCTGGTTTTCTTCCTCTGTTAGGGTAATTGTGGATTCTTAGCATTAGCTCCCACACCAGCTGCCTCTATAAGTGCAAAGATGCTTGGCATTCCATGTCCATGAGTACACCATGCCCTCCTACCCTCAAACGCACATGAGAATCTGAAACTTCTATAAGAAATAGTTCACGTAAACATTTTTTTTTTTTTTTTTTAGCTTAATATGTATGGCTAACCGTGTGCATAAGATACTAGAAATTATCCAAAGGTGTCAAGTAACAAAGGACATTTAATAAGTATTTGACTATACATTTTACTCACTACTTTTCAAAACAGATTATTCTAAAGCACCTGTAAGATTTTTAGAAACCAGCTTTTAAGCAGTTGATTATAAATTTCTACTAGAAATTGGTTGGTTGTAAATGTAAGCACCGAATGAAAGGAAAAAAAAAAAGAGTCAAAAACACAATCCCTTCATATTCAATTCCATGTCGAATCCCAAAAAGCACTAGTCACTTAATAGTTATTGCTACATATATTTTGTTGTGACGTTACATTTTGTACTTATAAAGCCAATTTGTAATGTGAGAGCTAGCTATTAACATTATTAGCAGATTAAAATGAGCTAACCATCGAGTCATTAGGGATTTAAATAGCTAACATCTTTAGCTAGATTTTTCTAGGTAGCTATTTGTTAGCTAGCTTTAGTTTTTGTTTGCCCACATTCTTTTGTCAAACTTGAAACATTTAGCATCAGTAACCCAAATTAGCTTGGTTATATTAGGGTGCAGGCTGCGTGCATTTCTTTGTCTTTCATGTATCTTACTTAGGCAGGTACTTTAGTAAGTTTAAAAGTTTGCACTTCACATACAACTTTGAAACTAGACTATTTATTTCGCTGAGTATTTTGCTTGAGTAAGGAATTTGTCACTTCTTGGCTCTTCCCAGTAAGGGCATGTGCATGTGTTTGTTCACAGAAGACATCACATTTCCTTTAACAGATAATAGCTGTATTGTTGTGTTGTGAGTGTTTATGTTCCCCTAAGGCACTGTTTCCCCTGAAAGTCCCTCTGTCAGCCCTCTGGCCCTCTCAGCCTCGTCAGCACATCTTTAGCATGTGGAGAACAGACTGATCCCTGAGCCCAGCTGATCCAGCGCAGAAGCCAGTAGATTAAAGGACAGAAAAAGAGAACGACACAGAGGTTGAGGAGGGGGCATAGAAAAAGAATGTAGACAAGAGGTTGTGACAAATGAGAGGGGTAGAAAGGGGGGGTGGGGGAGATGGTAGACCGCACAGGGGTTGAGTTACAGAACGAGACATGCTCCGCCCATGACAAGGATGATGTCATTCATGGCTTTGTCTCTCAGAGCGTGGATGAAGTTGAGGGGCTGAGATGGTGGGCGGCAGGGATCTTGGCGGAAGGGGGACTGTAATTTGAGTGACCCCATCTAAAATTGAAAGCAGTTGTGAATCCTCTGGAGGGCAAAGCATTTGCAATCCAGACTCCGCTAGCGGTTCCCACGACACCGACCGACCTCCCTCTTCCCTCTTTCCTGACTCCTTGTCCTTTTTATTCTGTTCTTCCATCCAGAGTCTATGTGCCTATAAATGGGAAGTCTGGTGGCATTTCAGAGGGACAGTCGGCTCTGAAAAAGGCAAGAAAGTAAGACACAGGGTCACAGCGTACATGCTTATTAAAAGCAATTTCAAATGATAGAAAATACCACGAAGTGGAAAAATAGTTCAGATACCAGGAGAATGTTACGCGGCTAGACTACATTCTCCATTTTCCTTTTTTTTACATTTTCTGACAGTGACTGTCTCACTCTCTCCATCAGTGTTATTTAAACTGCATTCTCATTAACTCAAAGACATATACTTATTTGTGGGTTAAGATTCCGATCTTCTGATGTGGAGTGCATGGTGGTGCGGTGGTTAGCACTGTCGCCTCACAGCAAGAAGGATCTGAGGTTGAACCTGCCAGACGACTGGGGCCTTTCTGTGTGGAGTTTGAATGTTCTCCCTGTGTCTGGAAAGGTTTCCTCCGGGTGCTCCAGTTTCCTCCTACAGCCCAAAGACATGCAGATTAGGTCAACTGGCTACTCTAAATTGTTTGCTGACCTGCCCATGGTGTACCCCATCTCATGGTGTCCAAAGTCAACTGGGATTGGCTCCAGCTTCCCCATGACCCTTACAAATAGATAAGGGATGGATGACTTTTGAAGTCCCCCTCAATTAACAGCTGAGGTTCCAGATGATATTGTCGATAGGTAAAATATGGTCCCATAACTTGATTTATCTGAGGTTGAACCTGCCAGACGACTGGGGCCTTTCTGTGCGGAGTTTGAATGTTCTCCCTGTGTCTGGAAAGGTTTCCTCCGGGTGCTCCAGTTTCCTCCTATAGCCCAAAGACATGCAGATTAGGTCAACTGGCTACTCTAAATTGCCGAAGTCTGTCAATGTGAGTGTGAATGGTCGTTGTTCTCTGTGTTAGCCCTGCAATAGTTTGCTGACCTGCCCATGGTGTACCCCATCTCTTGTCCAAAGTCAACTGGGATTGGCTCCAGCTTCCCCATGACCCTTACAAATAGATAATGGATGGATGACTTTTGAAGTCCCCCTCAATTAACAGCTGAGGTTCCAGATGATATTGTCGATAGGTAAAATATGGTCCCGTAACTTGATTGGAGTCTTTTGGGTTCAAAAATGGACGAATACACACATACACAAGCATAACTTGTAAACTCTATGTCATTTCAAATAAATTAGAGAATAATCAACTCATTCAAATGAAATTAAATTAGCTATAAAATCAGCTGTATGCTAAATGCTTTCAGACCACGGGCGTATGCGGTTTGCTGCATCTGAAGTTGTGAGCCCAGGACGTCAGCCAGGTGAATTGTGGGTGGTTAACCTTTAGGTAAGCCAAGCATGTGTGTGGCAAACATTATGAATAATCAGTTGCCTTTATGACACAGAAAGGATTCTGGGCTGTTGCCATTTTCAAATGAGCAAATCCTTGTTGATGGGTGTGGCCACAGTTTGATGTCAGATATGAGGTCATGGAGTTTTTTCAGGTCATCGCCCCTTTTCTTTCCTCTTTCTTATTCTCCTACCCTCATTCCATTCCCTCTCTCTCCTTTGCCTCCCTACTCACCCATAAAAAAAAAAAATAATGCCCCATTGTATTTTTGCAAGATAGAATCAGAAGGAAAGAATGTTTGGTGCCGATTCAAAAATGTAAATAGCATTTGGAATTGGTCGGGGGGGGGGGGGGGGGGTTTT
>JAOVYU010000063.1:14204950-14215186 GCA_025674565.1 Synodontis membranacea | reverse complement strand
GAATATACTGTATTTGAAAAAAACGCGATAGAGTGAAGCCGCGAAATTCGAACCACAAAGTGGCGAGGGTCGACTGTTCACCCGAATTATTTATAGTCCTGGATGTTTTTAAGTTACAGAGGTTTCGATTAACATATTTAATTAAGAGGACCAGTAAAGATTATAAGAATTGTAAGAACTCAAGCATAAATATAACGTCTTTGATAATGATGGGTTGTGATTTCCACCTCTGTAACAAAGTTAAAAATAAATAAATAAATCCATAGAAGCCATGGATATGCTTCAAATATCCAATATATAAGTTGGACCCCACTTTGTGCTCCAGAGATGAAAGTTACATACAGTGACATGATAAAGAAATCTCATATTTACAACTGAAAGAAATATACCCGATAAAAATGAATGATTTGTCGATGGAAATAAACTACAGAAATGTGTATGTGCATGATACGAATTTAAGCACCAAACTAATGTAAAGGACTGAATTGAGGATTTCCGTATTGTTGGACTGTAGTCTCCTCCTGCGTTACGAATGAATATTCTGACGATTGCAATTGTTTAGAACTGCTCATTTCTCTTTGATGGGCAGAAAAGCCTCTGATCAGACTTTTATTTTTGGTCTAAAGGAAACATGTTTGAGCACAAGATATATTTATGCTTGCATCACACTAACTGTCTTGTTTTATATAACCGTAAATTGCCAGCAGAAAGTATAACCGTTATTTAGTTTCTTTCGTTTGTTTTCAGGAATGTGCATGTGCTCATTCATCGTGTTCTGCAGGGGTGCTTTAGAAATACAGCAATAAGACGCCAATTTATCCAAAGCTGAGAGCAACATGACAAACTATTTGCAAAAGTTCCACCAAAAATATCATTGTTGCACATTGAACAATACTGGACAGCATAAACATCACTTTAAAAAATGGGCAAGGTTTCAAGTGGTTGGTAAGGTTTTTAATTTGGCTTGTTGCTAGCATATCTGACTGCTGATACGCATCGAAACACTTTTAGAGTAAAGCACACAATCTCAGGTTTTGACCACATCCTCATTGGCAGGTGCAGAGCTCCACATTTCTACGTCTTTGCAAAATTAGATGGAAGGAAGTAGCACCATTCACGTTGAAAAACAGTGTAAGAGCTCACTCTGAAATGAATCCTTATTGTGAGTCCTTGTAGACTTACTACTTATTACTAGTATTTATGCCAATAAATGTAAAAAAAATTAATATTTAATGTACATAGTAAGCACATGCCTGTTGCCTCTGCCATCTAACTTAAAATAGACTAAAAGACGAATCGAGGTGCAAAAAAAAAAAAAAAAAGTATGGTAATGTGTTGCTTCATTGACCTCATAAGCATGCATTATGTAACTTTCATTAGCATTTACGGAAATGCGACTTGCATATAGAGTTGTGTTCTCACACGTTCATGTGTTAGACAGGAAGAAAAGGGTGTGGATGTGACACATACGTCTCTAGCTGTCAGCGAGCTCAGCCGAACTGTTTTTTTCAGGGCAAGGGCTTTCGAGCAGACAGTTAACTGACATGAGAACCGGCTTGGCACTACAGGAAAAAAGAAATATAATCATTTGTAATTCGAGAATTTGGCTACTGTGCCCTGGATTAGTGCTCTACCGCCTGGGCTTTACAAAGGGGGGGGGGTTTAAAAAAAGAAATATTTACTGTTACTCTAACTAGCTAATGAAAGGTGATGATCATCATTAAACTTCCCTGTATGTAATCTGTGGCTCTGCACAGCGAGAATCAGGTAGGTTCTCTCTAATTTTGAGTTCTCTCTGAAGAGGCTATATAATCCAGAAATCCAGGGTAAAAAAAAGATTTTCACTGCAGTGGTTAGATTTGAGGTGGCTGGCGTAATTATTAGAAACATCTTTATAAATTACAGTCATGCTTCAAAAATGGTTTTATGCTTGGTTAGAACTGTCTTAAAAGTAGATCTGTAGTCACATATAATGAAAGTAATAGAAGTAAGTTTTAGCTATAAAACAGCAGGTCGAATGTGCATAATAAATTACGAAGGCCGATTTAATATATATTTCCATGTTACAGTATTCTAAACAAAGCTATAGGGAAGGAAATTTATAAAGCGAGAACGCTTGGTAGCCGCCCAATCCAAGCATTTTATTTGAGTATTTTACAGCAAATTTGTGCCCTTTTTGATGACATCCAGTTTCCATATGATTAAATCTAATTATGAAGAATAGCAATTTCTCTCTCTCTCTCTCTCTCTCTCTCTCTCTCTCTCTCTCTCTCTCTCTCTCATTTCCTCTCTTTTTTTTCTCTCTCTCTCTCTTTATTGTAGCTAAGATGAATTCCTAAAGAGCCACATCAAATGCTTTGCCTGCAAGACTAAATAATGATTTAGTTTGTGTTTGTCTCTGTTCCAGAGGATGCATCCGCTTTACATTATCACACGTCATGCACTTGTCAAGTAGAATTTATGTAAAGCTTTGAAATAGTTTGGCCCAGCAGTCTTGTTTCACTCGGTATAAAAACCTTGGAACTGGCCTACTAGTGTGCTCATCTGACCTTGAAGTGACCAGCTAATGAAGGGACCAGTCTAGCTAGCAGTGATCTGTGCTTAGGTGCGGAGGGCATTACTCACTCATTTGCCTTATTTTCTCCCCTTTTCACATTTGTTCATTTGAGACGGCTGACACGTCGCGTAAAAGATAAACACTCGCTTTCAGGCTTTTTTTTTTTTCTTTTATGAGGAAGCTTAAATCATATTTGGACAATTGATATTGTCAAAGAGGTTTCAAACCTGGGACCAGGGAAGTCTTTGTGAGTGGTTCCAGTGATTAGTTAGATGCCTGGTAGACAGACTTGGCCAGTGAGCCAGCATGGTTTTTAACTGTTGACTGCTGGGTCACAGGAAATGGAGGACTGTATGTCTCAGTTGGCTTCTGTTCCAGAAATGGGCCACCATTGTAGATGCAATGGTTGTATATTTTCCTTCTAAACAATACCCATCTTGTGTTCTACAGTGGCCTGTTTTTGCTCTCTGCTCTGCTGCTTTGTGCACATTGGTTTATATTCTTTCTTTTTTTTTTTCAGTTAGATCTCTACTGTGGTATCTTAGATATACTGGCTAACACAGGATACATTCTGTTTGAATAAATCACATGTTTATATGTTCGGTCATCCAAGAAATTGAGGGCAGGAAGTTGTGATTTCTGTTTCCTGTCTTTATCAAAGTGTGGTTGCAGCATTTCGGTGCAAAGCTGTGTGATTGACACCCGTACGTTGCATTGTGCAATGTGTTTTTTCTCAGTCACATTTGTTTTTTGACAGCTGAGAAGGTTTTATCGAAAGGGTTTGCAAAAGAACATGGTACGCACTTGTATCAAGGGCCAAAGCAAAATACAAAGTAACACTAGCTAGCGATCTGACTTGAAGCAATCTGAGTGAAAGTTTTTTTCACTCTCTCTTTGTGTCTCATATTCTGTGTTTTCTTTTTTTCTCCTCGCCTCTACGGGTGTGTAGCTGCTAAGCGGCCTTCCTCTGTCTCCTCTCTGAGCGGGATCGTGAGCCGGATGGCCTCCTCTGGTGGCGCCTCTCGTGGGAGCTGCACCTCCGTCAACACTGTTTGTTCTGACAGCGACCGGGGAGCGAGTCTCAGCTCGTCCACTTCCTCCGCCTCGTTGCAAGATGGCAACTCATCCTCATCCTCATCTTCACTGCCCTGTGGAGCCGTCCCAGCCTACGCATCACTACCCCAGCGCAACGGCTCTGACATCAGCCTGGACCTCACGCCATTGTCAGGTCCGGCCTCTTCCTCTTCCACGACCTTGCCGAAACTTTCACGCCTGCAGCGGGTGTTGCTGGAGATTGTTGAGACAGAGCAGGCCTATGTGAGGGATCTAAAGAGCATAGTTGAGGTATGGGTTCTAATTCACATCATTATCACACACACCTCTCGCTTTCAGTTCTCTTATTAAGTGGAGCATTAGTACGAGGCATGGGTAGTCATTCAGACGAAACCAAACACTCTGAGTAAAGCTGACCTTTTCTTTTCCCAAGTTGCACATGCCTGAAGCATTTTTACTGAGTTATAGGAATCCAGACTAATACAAAGGCCTTTATCTTTACATTAATACTATCATGTTTTCTTCAGATGTAACGTGAACTGGTTGTGTAGGTGACAGAAGAAAAAAGCTGGACTTTTCGCTGCGCCGGCGGCCATTTGCTTGTGATCCCCGCGAGATGCCATGGCACCATTCATCACGCTCATAGGTGGAGTGGTGGAGGCCATGGCAGTGGATAAAAGCAACAGTAAATTTAATCTGCCACTTCAAAAGCACATTTGTGATGTTTCTCACTGGGGTCAGCCAACCAAGGACAATGAGGAGTTTGTTGTTCAAAGCTCGCTCACACACACACACACACACATTGAATCAGATGATGGCGAATAGTATAACAACCTCTTTGCAGAGTCTCTCAACACTCTGGCTGTATAGTACATTGAGTCATACCGCTGACCTTGGGAGAAGGTTGTCAAGCTTCTATCAAGAGTGAAAACACAATAAAAGAGGCATGCACTGTTAGGAAAAGATTCCATTATATTTTACTCTTGAGGCTGGGGGTTAAATACATGTGCAGATGCACAAGGTGGTTGCCATATGCATGCTGTGTTCATTTGGCATCACAGCTGTACACATTTACAAAACAAATTAACACAAGGCATGCATGTGGTGCAGTACCAGCATAAACAGCATGGGCACTTCGTGGTACGAGATGTCTCTTCTTATTTCTCATTAATTACGCTATGATAAGAACCACACTCTTTGTTGTTGCTAGGAGATTGGCGACTTGAAATACTGTCATGCTTGTGCGGCCGCCACTGTTTCTGCCATTCTCTCGAGGTACACATTTATCCTTACCTGCAGTCAGCGTCGTTATTCACCTTGCGCAAAGAATGTTTCAGCTTTGAAATGTTTCAGCTTTTTACGCCAGATGCCCTTCCTGACGTTTCGGTCATTTCGGTCCAGCAAGTTCTCCCAGTCACTGGTGTTAATGGCCATATTCTGTATTCCATCTGAGAAACAAGGCAATCCTTAAGATGTATTTTTATATGTCCTAAACGAGTTTGATTGGGAAAAACCCCGTTCTCCCAGAGGGACAAATCAAAGGAGGCTTTGGAGTTTTAGATGGAACCTTGTTTCTTTTTCTTGTTGTGGTGTTTGTGTCAAGTGAGAAGGGATTAGTATTTATCATGTCGGCTGCTGCAGGCTGCAGAACGCAGAATGGCATTTTGAGGTCAGCCTCTTTAAGAAGAAAAGATAAAAACGAAAAGATACACAAGTGCGGCCTGCTCAGCGAATATGGCCACGGATTGTTTTTCCGAAAGAGTTTTCTAGTGGAGGATTATGGCTATTTTATCAGTCTGCAGTCTCAGAATGGGGTGTGATTATTGGATGATGTCAGAGCGCTTACTCTGGGATTTGTACATATCATGTCTCAAACCCTGGCTGAGCTTCTATTAGCAAGAGTTGTCTGGTTTTAATAGAAAGTAAGTGAACAATGATGTCTAACTTGCTTAACAGAAGGGCCAACTTTTCCTGCCCCCAAACATATACTGTGCTTCATATGTGGAAAGTTTTTTTGTGTGTGTGTGTGTGTGTGTGTGTTTGCTTGTTTGTTTGTGTGTTCTTTAGTGTATATCTGCATGATTGTGTATGTGTGATCTTGGAGAACGTTTGGGGGTAACAGTCTGAGTGAAGCCCCTTTTTCCTTTTTCTAGGACAGGAAACAGGGGGGATGGGGGTCTTGGCTGTTACCCCCTTTCTGGAGCACAAGCAGAGAGGCCCACTTACTAGAGGGGGACAGATTTCTCCTACAATCTATGACCTACTTTCTCAGACAAAGGAGAATATGTACGGCTCTTAGCCTATACCCCGTTTCTGTCCTGCTCTCATTCCTTTGTCTGTCTTTTGATATAAATATCTCTCTGTCGTTTCTTTTCCTTGTTCTTCTTTCCATCACTCTGTGGTTTACTCTCCTAATCTAATACTCAGGTTTCTCTCTGTCTCCTGCTTTGCACTTTTTTCCTGTCTCACTGTCATGTCCCTTACTCATTAACCCCCCCCCCTTATCCATTTCTCTCCCTAAAGCTCCTACTGTAGCTAGCACAGCATCTGGGGTGTTTTTCTGTGGCCTGTGACAGACTGTAAATCAGTATAATAACAGTGGCCCATACCGGCTTTGCCTTTAAGAGCTGATGAATGTGTCAGACTCCTCATTTTCCACCTCGTTTTGACCTACCACGTCCTGTTTGCCTTCCCCGACACCCTGGCGGCTCTGGAAACAAACACAGGGCAAGAAAGCGCTCCTAGTCTTGCACTGCAGGAATGTAATAGAGTTGTAGCGACAGAGTGAGGCGGGGGACCAGAGCTCTTTTCTCCGCTATAATGTCTTGCATGCCTCGAAACGTTTGTTTGTTTAGAGCTATTTATTGCACCAGTCCAGTCTGGGGTATTTGTGGTACTTTTTTTTCTTTTTTTTTTTTTTAAACGTCTGTTTTGCCCGGTGGCCCGTTTTTTTATATCAACTGTAGTGACTTTTCTCATGACAGATTACATCAGGAATTAATGGCACCTCCAGTTTTTTATGTGTCACATGTTTGTTTGCGCTAATTAGATGGAAAATGAAATGGTTAACGAGGCTACGCAGTGAACGCTAACACGACATAAGCCCAGGGTTAGCCTAGAACCAGACGAAAAAAAAAAAAATAACATGTCCTAAAAGATATAATTTGACCGAAACTGATATTGCAGAACATTAGTATTTATAAATGACACTGATTTGATTGCAGCATGTGTTTTCCACATCATGCTGATAATTATAACGCACAGCGGCATCATAATTAAACATTTCTCCTTGCTCTGCGCATATTTATGTGTTTCCAGCTCCCAAACCATCTGACCGAAAATTGTGCATTAGCGTCGAGAAAACTAAAACAGTCCGCGGAGGATTCGGTCCCAGGATTGAGAAACACTGGCGCATGATTAAAATCACTCCAGTGACCTTATTAGCCTCAATTATTCGCTCATACCACAACAGTCTGGAGTTGAGTGGAAAAGACCTGAGCCTCATTCTTCATAATTTGCTTACCAAACTCAATATTTGCTCATCCGTTACCTTAACTAATAACTTCATTGTGCTCATTGTGGATTTGGAGGCTATCCTGGGAACAAGGGGTGTGATTTGTCAGGTGGCAGCTTTCTATCACCGTATCACTGCATCACTGTGCCACCCACCAAGATGTACTAATCATCATAATTCTTCATTTGGCTTACTTCTGAGAACTTGATTAGTAGGGCTGCCTTCATATAATTGTGTGCTGTAGTATTCTTTGGAAAGGCCAAAGGAAATTGTTCCACTTGAGGACGCTTTCTTTTTTTTTTTTTTTTTTTGTACCCTCAATTTGCTATTTGGAGTTCTTGAGTTAATAAACTTGTCTACGTTTGGTTAATTCGGCCCCTGTTAGCTGATCGGCTCGGTTTATAGTGAGGCCTAGGACGATTGGAAAACTCCTGCTCTCCTGATGTGCTCAGTTGCATCTGCGTGCCATTGATTACTGAAAAGACCCATTTTCCCATGAGATCAGATGAAGGCATGCTTTCCCGGGAAAGCAGCACAGTAAGATAAGACGAATAAAGATAAACCCCGCAACATCCGTTTATTGCGTTTCGTATTTTCTTGATGTGTTTGCGTGGTAGGTTTCAGTGGCTTAATGGCGGCCTTTCCTTTCATTAAAAAGCCTTCATGGAAATCAAATTCTAACAATAATTAGTGTTATTGGATTGCTCAGGGGTGAGAGGAGCTTCCTGCTGTGCGAGGATTAGTTGTGCAGATACCATACCCTGCGCATGTGCAACTGATTTGAGTATAATTGCTTATAATGGAAATAAGATAAATGGAAGCAAATTATATGTAATTATAGGCAAACAAAATGTCATATAGCTGAAGAGTTTTTTGATAAGTCATTGCCAGAGTGCTGGAAACACTTTCGCTACAGCTGAAGTAATGCCTCAAGGTTTCAGAGCATGCTTTCTTTCTGCTTTGTCTCCCTCAGGATTATCTGGGGTGCATCATTGACTGTGGAGACCTGCCTCTTAAACCAGAGGAGGTCAGCACACTGTTCTGCAACATCGAGGACATCTATGAGTTCAACAGGTAAGCGTTGTTATGCTCTGCTTTCTCTCACTTTCTCTGTCCCCACTTTTTTTTTTTTTTTTTTTTTTTTTTGGGTTCCCTTTCTGCCCCTCTGTGTTTTGCAGTCATGTCTGGGTCAGAGGCAGTTTGGTCATACTCTGCTTGGGTGGTTCTTCTATCTGTTTATCGTGACTCACATAAAGGTTGGAGCAGAATGTAGACAATCGCAGTGAAAAAGACAATGACCAGGCTGCAGCCAAGTGGAATGCTGTTGTGTTTTTGAGCGTCTCCAGAAGACTCTCAGTCTCAGTCTCAGTCTCGAATGGCTCTTCTGCACTGCTCTTCACAAACCCTGGTCATGATTTATTTATTTATTTTTTTTACATTTTTTTAACAAGCATAAAGGGGCACATGGTTCTTCACATCGTGGGTTTCAATATGGAAGCAGAGAGGTTTATACAGACAGCAGTGTTTTTCATTTCAAACATTTTTTTGGATTTAAAGCAACAAATGAAACAAAACGCTCTCATCCTTCTACCTTTGCTTGTTTTTCATAATTTCAGATTCATTCTTGGGTTGAAATTAATGGAAAACCTTGAATGACCCAGATGAGGATTGGATGAGTAGCTAAAAATAGCAAATTTTAAAAATAGCAAAAGGGTGATAATAAGGGAAGATGACCTCCTCCTTCCCATTTCAGCTGTTCCCAACTAGGGGTCGCTACAGCGGATCTTTTTGTCCGAATGTCCGATTTGTTAGAGTTTTTACACCAGATGCCCTTCCTGACGCAACCCTCCCCATTTATGCGTGCTTGGGACCGGCACGCAGGCATACACCAGAGTGTGCACCCCCTTGTGGCTGGGTCTTTGCACAGCACCCGGCCTTCTCTGGATGTCTCCCATCCAAGTACTAACCAGGCCCACCCCTACTTAGCTTCCGAGAACAGGCGAGATCGGGAACCCCCAGGGCAGCCTGGCTGTACAATAAGGAAGGATGACCTGCCAAGTGAAAAAATCTCAGGTGCTGCAACTTAAGAATATTTTAGTCACGCATTTTAATCATATCTTTTATAAAAACAGAACTACTGAATGGAATGAAAACAGGAAACTCAGCTGGTTGACTCAGTTCATGCTGCTAGGCACTGTAGTACATGTTTTCATATTTGAATGAATGAATATTTGATTTCTGGACTTTGCGTTGTGCAACAAGTAGAAACAATTAAAAACTAGTCAATGCTGTGTATAAATAAATGGGATGCTGCATAATTTATCCTGGCCTAGTAAATATCTTTAATTATTTATAAAAACTCCCCTTAAAAGCATGTGTTTTAGGTAGGTTATCAATCAAGCATGGAGCCCAGCAAAATTCATATTCATCACTGCCTTCTATTCGTCTTCAAAAGAATTCAGTGGAAGCAAGAGACGAAATTTGCAAAGTTTATGGTAACGCTGCAGTCGGCATTTCTGCAGTCAAGAACTGGATCACTGTTTCAAAAGTGGCAGACCAAAGGAAATAGAAGATGAGGAGCTGCAGAAACTGTTGGACGCAGATGCGACGCAATCGGCTCGAGAGCTGGCAAGATGTTTGAATATCAATCATTCTGCTGTTCTAAGGCGTCTGAAGGCAATGGGAAAGATTCTGAAAGTTGGTACGTGGGTTCAGCATGAACATTCAGAGAGAAATATCGTTCAATGGCTTAAACCTTGCAGGTGCATTACAACTTCATTACGAGCTGCTCGGTCATGGAGAAACTGTCAAATACAGAATGTTACGGGGATCAATTGATCAAGTTAAGTGAAAAAATATCAGTGACTTATGACCATCCAGCAACCATTCAAAAATCATCCATATTCATGACATACAGTACAAGGCCACATGTTGCAAATGCACCGAAAGATACGATTTGAGGTTTTGGTTGGGAAGATCATCCAGCCTACCCACCAGACATAGTGCCATCGGATTTCCACTTACAGTAAACCCTTGTTTATCGCGGTTAATCCGTTCCAGACTCTACCGCGATAAGTGAATTTCCGTGAAGTAGGATTCTTTATTTATAAAT
>JAOVYU010000063.1:14171639-14188235 GCA_025674565.1 Synodontis membranacea | reverse complement strand
ATTGTACATTGATTACGTTTAATTCCCTAGTGTGAGCCAACGTCAGAGCCCTTGGACACCCAGTGCACTAAGCCACAGGACTTAAGGGATTATCAGAAAACACAGGTGGAAAAAGAAGAAGATCAGATGAATGTTGTTTCCAGTAGCCCACAGGATAAGCAACCACTAATAGATATTAAAATAAACAAAGAAGATGACATTGAACATTTCCCACATAATTTATTGCCTGACTCATCCTGTCCGAAAGAAGTTGGGGAAGATATTTCATCATTATCACATTCCCCTACATCCTCTCACATGCCCAGAATTGAAAATGGGAATGGAAGTGAAACAAAAGAATCAGAGGTAGTCATGGCAACACTCATATCTGAGCAGTTATTGGGGCTGGAAGATAAAGACACTGCTGCCAAAGATAGCATATCTGAAATAGCCAATGAAAGGGAAGGAATTGTCACTACCCCTGCTGAGCTAAGTGATGACTCTTTTTCTGCACTCAAGACTGTTGATAACCCTCTGCTGCCTAAAGGGGAAGTCGAACAAAAAGTACCTAAAAGTCACCAACAGATCATTGAGAAAATTCGCAGTTACTATGAGGCAGCAGAGGCAGTGGCCGAGGATGGACAAGTTTCACGCAGGAATAGCTTTTCTAACATCCCTACTGGCCTGGTAAAAGACTCTGTGTCACGCTTTAATTTCTTTGTTCACCAAGTCAGTGTATGTGATTCTGAGAGCGGGCGATCAGATTCCAATGAGAACGACATTACGCCCACATCACCTAATGCACCTGACCCAAATGCAAAGACTTTCAATCCGATGGAATACACCGGTGTCGATGCTGGAGTTTCACATAACAGCCAAGGACCAAGTAACACTGAGTCAAAATCTGATGATGGTGAGCTGATCTGTGAATTTAAACCCTGTATGGAGCTCTGGAAAGAGAAGGAGAGGAAAGCTTCAGGTCTTCAAGAGAGCCCGAAAGTGTCTCCCAGTAAGGAGGGTAGATTTGCAGTGGACAAAGAAGTATGTGCAAAAGATCCATTGTCTACAACTGATAGGAGGACTCCCGTGCTCAATAAACAGCTTGCACCTGAGCAGGACCACCATGAAAGCATAGAACACAAAAGCCATGAGCAGAAAGAGACAACTGTCAAAGAAGCTCAGTCTACTGTTGTGCCCAGAGACAAGACGTACCCTAACTTGGATGGCCTACCCGGTCAGATTAAAGTGGGACGGTGGTCCCGCCATGGTAAGGCGGTCACCTGCAGTAGGACACTTTACGAAGGCATTGCAGATGTGTCAAGTTTAGAATTCTTTGAAACTGCTCCAATGGATCAGTGTTTAGTAGAGAACTCAGAAAAAATTCTGAGTAAGGTGCAGATGCTTGCACAAATGTATATGGCCAAGTCAAGTAGTATGAAGGTACCATTGCACCAGAAAAGAACCCGGTTTACGAAGGCACCATGTAAAGCCAATACCCCTCCAAATTCTCAGATTATGCTGCATCAGGCAGAAGCGAAGACACAGAATCAATGCTCAGGTGAGACATTATTTTTATATATCATATCTCAAACTTTGCATAAAATGTTTTGATAACAATTCAGAGCTTGTTTTCTTATTTGACAGATATCCACATAGAGTCCGTTACTCACTCTGCACCTGAATCATTTGGGCATGTGCTTGTTAAAGAGCAATTCAGTACAACCTATCACCAAGAAAATTATTGCAATATTGCTGGACAAAAGGAGCAAGTCACCAGAATTGGAGCTAGTGCAACAGAAATCATTTCATTAGAATCTGCCACTGTTTCAAATGAGTTATCATCTGAAACAATAGAAAAACATTTGGCCACAATTTTGGGGACTCGAAGCTCCTTAGAGAGCTCTACAGATAACCAAGATACGTCACCTCTTCAAAGCTCTGGATCACAAGGCAACTACTTTCCTGAGCAGGATGCCAAGCACACTTTGGGTTCAATTAGTGAGGACCATTCATTAGTAGATAAAAATCTGACCTTGGAGAGAGAAGCTGATCATCAAAATCAGTTATTGGCAGTGGACAAACCAGTGATAGATTGCTATTCTAATGCTAAAAATGAATCAGAAGAAGTTGTGAGGCTCAAGGAAGAAGACCACAATGATGAAGAGAATAATTGTTTAATTAAAAAGCCTTGTGAAAGTTTACTGTCTACTGAGGATCCAGTGGGTGATACCCAGTTAAATTCTGGTTCCACTGGGGATCCCATATCTTGCACTGAGAACTCCACTCCTGAAGTGGATATATCCCCTGTTAATGTTGTGGATACATCTCTTCCAGTAGAACTTCCACAGTACCTGGAGAATGGAGTCTCAGAAACAACATGCAACAGGAATCCCCAAATGTCACCAGATGTGCTCAACTGTGATGTATCACATCAGTCATGTTCTTCACAACTCCAATATCAATGTTCACCTGAAACAAGCTGTACAAATGTACAACCTCTGCTTGGTTCCAGAGGAATGGTAAATTCAGAGTCTCAGGAAAGTGAAGAGGAACTAAACAATGATATATTGGTACAGAGCCATCCTCAAACATCACCTCCCTGTAGAACTTCCATAGAAAATCTTCCAACATTCATCAGTCAAAGACCTGCCAATCTACCTATTTCGAGGGGAAGAAGCTTTTCTCCCTGGAACACGTCAAACATGTCCTCCCAAAGGTACTTCATAGAGATTCTTTTTGTTTTTGCATGGTGTTTATTATAGCCTTGGAAAAGAAGGAAAGTATACTCTCAGTGAATCTGATACAGGAGATATTCAGGTAGCAGGCTGACCTAAAATTACAGATGCATATACTGTAGAATCCTAGGATAGGATTGGTTATGGAGAAAAGGAAGATCTACATCGTATTGGTGAATGAACACATCAGTCTAACAAAAGAGTGGTAAAGACAGTGTTATATGAGGTTACTGGACTGCAGGTGCATGATAACTCCTATGGTGCCATTAAATCAGAAATTAAAACCTCGAGGATGCAAAACTATAGTCACCATTTCAGCAAGGTAAAAAGGTCTGGAATCCAGATCATCTTTTTCAATGTAACCTTTCATTGAGAAAAATATTCTGGTTAAGAAAATTCCACCATGAAGGAGAGCAGAGAGAACCAGAGAGAATCCAAATGATCATTTAAAAAAAAAAAAACTGTTCATTGAAAAAGTGTTTATTATACAATAGAAATGAAGGAAAGAATACTCTCAGTGAATCTGGTACAGAGCAAATCAAGTAACAGATTGACCTAAAATTACAAATCACTTCATATGCTGCAGAATTCTAGCACATTGTTGGTTAGGGAGAAAAGGAGGATCTACACCTTTATGGTAAATGAAGGTAGGAGGTAGCAGTAAAGACAGGGTTATATGAGGTTACTGGACTACAAGTGCATGGTAAAACTGCTTTCTTCTTTTGCACCAAGAGGTCAGAAACTAAAACCTTCAGTATGTGATTAAAGGAAAAGTCTAAAGACTGAGACTAAAGTCTAAAGCTAAATCATAAGCCAAGTGTATATGCAGGTGATCAACAAGTACAACAAGTATGCAGATGCAGCTGATCAACAAGTTAAAATCGAATCAGAAGATAAAAAAATATAATACCAATACGGAATTGTACTGTTAACTTCAGACTTCAGCAGATACTTAATACTGTTCCATAGTATTGGCTGGCTTATATTCAAGTGCTATAGATATTTAATTTTGAATGCATTTCTGTTTTGATTTTAGACTATCACAGACACAGCCCTGGTTCAGGGAACAAAGCCAAGCCAACACATCATCAACTTCTGCGGTCTCTTCCAGTAAACCATCATTATGTGATACTTCTTCAAGCATTCCCACAACTTTTCCTGACTCAAAGACACAATCTGCCTTTAGCTTTAGCCCTCGGATGCACTCGAAGTCTCCCAGTGTAAGCATTTCAAATGCCTGTGCAAATTCTTCCGCTCTTGCAAAATCACTTGCCGCTTCATGTATTAGTCAGACAATTTCTCAGAGCATGGCCAAAATGAATGCCCGCCTGCAGGCTGCCTCTCCCCCTGCCAGTACCGGTTCAGGGCAAGCATCCACTTTAAGACTAAGGTCTCCCTCCCCTAAATCTGTCATCCTGAACTCATATGTACAGTCAGACTCGAGCAGTTTACCCACTAATGTGACAGGAAACCAAATTCCAAAATGTCCCCCTTCTCCTTCCTGCACTAATAGTCTGCGATCTAGCCCAGCAACTGTACAATCCCCTCCTCCTTATCACAGCCAACATTTAGTGTCCCCTACTTCCCCTGTACATCGCCACTCAATTCAATCTGTTACTCATACAAGACCTGATCATTTTGAACATTCTCCTCATTCCCCGCTGAATAGCAATAATAACAACAACAATAATGGTCTTTGCAGTAATGCCTGGACAAGTATTCATAAAAACCCATCATCATCATCATCATCACCATCATCATCACAAATGTACAGAGCTCCTCATTCTCAGGATCCACATCGAGGTACCTCTCACAACAGAATTGCTCGGCCATTCCTGTCCTCTGAGCCTAACTCCCGTGTGCAGTCTCCCTCACCCTCTCACTCACCATCTCTGATCACACGTATCTGTTCCCCACCACTTGTCCAGAGTAGTGCCGGTCCATTAATAACCAAGCCTCCAAATCCACGGACCTCCAGACAGGGTGGGGCCAGTCCTTTCACACCTTTGTCTTTAGAGCTTTCTCAGACAAATTCATCTTGCATTTTGTCTCCATGTACAAGTCCGAGAGTAACCTCCCCACCTCCGATTGGCATTCCTACAAACATATGGTGCATTGTAAGCCCTCAGCCAAGGAATCCACAAGTCACACCTTCATCCCCAATAAGGGCAGAAGCAAGTCCTACTTCAAGAGGCTCCAGAATCACTTCACCAGTGTCAGGATCATCTCCATGTTCACCATTCATTTCTCAGAATCAGAGAAGACCCAAAGGAAGTGGCTTGCCATTCGAGAACCGGACAGGCAGCCCATCAGATCCATTCAGAAATGAATATAGGTCCTTTGCAGAGAACGGACAATGGACAGTGGATGCAGAGTCACAACCAACTAGTCCTCATATGCGCTCCTGTAATGGTTCCCCTATATGTGTTAGTCCAGGACCTCATAATCCCGTCAGGGGGACAGCTGGGAAGACCACCAATGCTGGAAATCACCTAGCAAACTTTAACTGTCTAGAAGATCATGAACTGAAAACCAACTATAACACAAAGGACAATTCTCAGTGTAACATTTTACCCTCATCATCCTGTCCTGAACCTGGACAAGAGGACTCAGAACTAGGGAATGCTACATGCCGGAGTAGCCTTATTTGTGCCTATGTGGCTCAAGCCACGCCAGTACCTGAAAAGGACGCTCGTTTTCAGTGCTCAGATGATGGAAAACAAGAAGATTATGTGCCAGTACAGGGGATGAAGACACCATTAAAAGCCAGCTATGCCACAACTGTAAACCTACAGATTGCTGGGAGTGGGAGAATTACGTCCTTCAGTAATGCCCAGGTTAGCCTGACTCAAACTCTAGCACCAGTGACAGAGAACCAGGGCATGAGAAGGGTAAGCATAAATGGCTGCACACTCTCACTGCAGAACTGCAAAAGGCTCTAAGTGGAACTCATCTGAGGCATTTTGTAGTGCCTCCTGCTTTGACAACATTTACCAGGCACTTTACCATGTTTTAAAGGAAGTGGATATAGATTCATATCCACTTTACTGAGATGACAAATTACGGGTGTCAAAAAAAAAAAAAAAAAAAAAGTTGTTTTTACTGCTCATTGCTCACTCTTTAGATCAAAGGTGCTTCAGATACAACCTAAGTTTGAATTACTGCCCAACCAGAATTTTTGTTTTGTTTTTAAGCAGTGTTATTTTATTATTTTTATATAAATGTGAAATATCTGTAATATGTTCTGTGCAACTTAACCAAAGCCTCTGTGAAAAAAAAAAAGTTTTTTTTCTTTGGCTGAAATAGGCAGTTCTCTTATTTATGAAGTAGGGGTTTTATGGCACTTATCTCTTTTCTGTATTTTGCACATTTTTATATGTGGTCCAGACATATTTAAATGATTGTGTTTTTGGCAGAGTAGTAAGAAAGAAATTTGTACGTACAAATAAGGGAAGGTAGAAGGAAGTTGCTGTTGTTCAAAATGGTTAGTCGATTAGTCAGACTGTTTTAATCAAAATATTGATGTCATCATTCCAAATTCACAGTGAGTCCATTTACACACCCAATGCACCATATCCTTTGAAAGCACCTTAATAATATCTGTGGTAATTATAAGATGGACTCTTTATGTCATGTTTACTAGATTACCAATTGACAAAATGTTGCCAGTCTGCTTCTGTACATGAGAAACAAAAAAATAATAATAAAAAAAAACAAAAACAATGTTAGTAAGAATCAGAAGAAATGTTATTTAAGAAAGGATACCTTATTACAGCCCATAATGCCTGCCCTTCCTGTAGTAGGAATAAGCAAATCAGTGTGCAGCATTTAATGATGTGTAGTTATAACTATGTACAGTATGACTGAGTTTGCAGAATTTGCAACATTTCGTGATGTATAGTTATTTTCAGTGTGGCAACTGTCAAGGTATACACCCTATAATAATAATTTGTTCCCTCATTATAAATAAATCTGTGTATGTTTTTTTTCTGAATTGTCATCCAGTTTATTTAGCCATTTTAGAAACCATGTCTCATGTCATGAACTCACCATTCACTTTATTAAGAACATCTGTACACATCCACATTCATGCACTCAGATACAGGTGAAGAGCTTCACATCAAACATCAGACATCAACTATGGCATGGATATTGGTACCAGATGGGCTGGTTTTAGTATTTCAGAAGCTTCTTTTCTCCTAACAATCAGTGTCTGGAGTTTACAAAAAAATACAAAAAGCATCCTGCGAGTGGACGGTCTGCAAGCTGAAACACCTTTTTTGATTAGAGAGATCAGAGGAGAATATCCAGGTGATAATTAATTCAAAAAGTAATTCAAATAATCACTGCACCTAGACGTGGATGGGCTAGAACAACAGAAGACCACTTCAGGTTCCACACCTGTCAGTCAAGAACAGAAATCTGAGGCAATCATGAACAATCTCAGGGTGGTGAATCAGGAGACTGAAGTAACACTTTAATAAATAACTCATCCAAATCATGCATCATTCATTCTATTATTATAAAGATTATCTCAAATTATAAAATAAAGGACCTGAAAAAGCATTGCTTTACTTTATAATTTGCTCACGTGCTTCCAGTACATATTATTAATTTCGATTTAATTTTTTATTATTAATTTAGATTTAAACTAGGTTTATAATGATATATTGGCAGGACAACAATCCAGAAAGGTGTAAGGAAAGGGGGGGGGGGTGTCCTCCATGTGTCACTGTGTGTATAATAGTGTAAAAAAAAAAAAAAAAAAAAAAGGAATATATAAAAGATGTAAGGAAAGGGAAACTGTACTTGTGCACAATTAGAGCACAAACAATACTCGATGAAAAACTATTTTGAAGAACACCATCTGCTGTTAATTTCCTCAGTGTATAACGTTGTAAGCTCTGTTTTGCTCACAGGAGGGCGTTTCTTCTTTACATAACAGTTCCAAAGTTTCCTACCGAAGCTGTTAAGAGTCAGTACCTTAACTGCAGGCTGACACACTCTATGCTTTTTTTTATTGTCTTGGGAGCAAATAGAATTTTTTATCTATTTATTTTTTGCATAATACATACTGTATGTTGAGGATCGGATAGTCTTTACTCTGAAGACTGTGAAGAAGTTTCTTAATGTTTTGTCACTGCGCTATATCACTGTAGATATGACTGGGTAGAAGTTCCATTGAATCCACTGACCAGCCATAACTTCATAAAATCACTGACACATGAGGTGAATGACATTGATTATCTTGTTACAGAGGCACTTGTCTGGGATATACTGTATAAGGCAGCAGGTGAACAATCAGTCCTCCGAATTGGAAGATGTGTTGGAAGCAGGAACAATGGGCAATTTTTGAGAAGGACCAAAATGGTGATGGCTAGTCGACTGGGTCAGAGCGTCAAGGAAGGACAGCCTTTGAACATCTGGATCAGTCTCACAGAAGAGATACTGTAGCCCAAATAGCTACCAAAAAAAAAAAAAAAAAAGGGTAATGCTGGCTGATAGAAAGGTGCCAGCGCACACAATGCGTAACAGTTTGTTGTTAACGTCTTGGTGCCAGATCCCACAGCACATTCTCAGAAGTCTTGTGGAGTTCATGCTTCGACGGATCACAGCCGCTTTGGAGGCGGCACAATGACGGCGTTTTGTGTGCTGTAGGCATGCATGCTCGGCTTGATCTTTGTTAGGGTGGAGCTTTGTCGAGCTCATACTTTTATCTGAGAGCTTAAAATGCGCACCGTTCAGTGTCGGGAGTGCGCAGCGGACACAGCGCGCGGACATTAAAGCAATGCGCTGCTGAGGGTTAGGTCTATTCTCTGCAGCTGGTTCATAAGTCGTGTCTTTATCTCTTTTTTTCCTTCTTCTTCTTCTTCTTCTTCTTTTTTTTTTTTTTTTTTAAAAGTGCGGTGGACTTAAATTCGGTTGTGGATTTTAAAGGAGCAGAAGAAGAAGCAGAAGAAGAATGTGGAAATGCAGAGAGCTGCGGTGCGCGTATCGAGCTCCAGCCGGAACATGGTTTTGAGGAGAGCAAAATAGCACCAGTTTTACATGGAGTTAACACCATTGCTTTTTTATTTAGGCGCCATGGTTTTGAGACAAGCCAAGTGTAACTTTTGCAGTGAGGAGGCTATAAAGTTGGTAGGGTCGTTCTTGGATAAACTCCCAAAAACGGTACTGAACTGTATTCACCTGTCAGAGGTTTTTAATCTCTCTCTCTCTCTCTCTCTCTCTCTCTCTCTCCAAGCGCGCACGTCTATTCAACTGAAAGAGAAACTAACTCGCCTTTTGCCTAGTCGGAAAATGTAATCAGTCATTCAAGTCTTTATTGCTTCTTTTCAAATTATTAAGCTCGGAATCTAAAGCTGTTTCTGTCCTGGACAAAGGTTGTTTGGGGGGGGCCCTGTAATTAGATAGATAAAGTCAAATATATTGATTTTTTTTTTTTTTTTGGTTACCTGTAGCCTATGTCTGACATCAGATTTTGTGTCTGATAATTTACTGGACGAGTGAATTGCTGACCAAGTCAAACTTTCAGGTGAAATTTTTCTTTATTACTGTTTGAAGCATTTCATCAGCTGCAAAAGGTCAAGTTTAGGGCCAGGACATAACAGTGCTGCTCAGTGCTATTATCTGACTCCAAAGAATAAAATCTTGCAGTTCTTGCTAGACGTGTATTGCTAGAAGTGTGTTCTAAATGTCTTCCATGTGCAACAGTTTCATGTAATGATGACATTCCTACGTGAGAGGCTTTTTTATAGCCTGTTCATGAAATGGATTCTGTTTACTTATCAGCAGTATGTGTTTAAACTTGTAGGTACTAGCCTTTTACTTTAACTTGTCACATGTCCCTTTCCCTATTCACTGTGGTTAACATTCCCAGCTCTCTTAGGCTTAAGTGCTATTTTACTCCAAGCCAGTCTGATGACCATTTTAACTAATTTAGTCTAAAGGTACTACAATAGATTTAAAACTGTAAGACAGCTGTAAAACTGCTTCTAATTACCACCCTGGTCATGAACTTTCTTGAGGAAGAATTACTGAGTAATTGGAGGGAAAGTAATAAGTGGTTTATCGGACAGATCACAAATACGGGGTATACAGTAAAATAGAAATGAAGATCCTATGCCTAAGGATTGCAGGTGTAGGATTAATGATGGCCAAAGCATCTATGGTAAAACACTTCCTTGATGGTGTATAATGCGTACCATTGAACGTCTGAGACTCTCTGAAATGTGTACTGATCGGAGTAGCAATACTGATGGGAGAGACACAAATGTGTTTGATTTCTGGATGGACCCCAGACAAATAATCCCTTCACGGGGTGTTATATGTTGATTACTGTAGGTTCCCGAAGGCTGAGTTTTGTTTAACGTTGGCTGTTTTAAGGTTGTTGTTTTTTTAGGGTTCCAAGCAGTGATGCTTCAGGAACTGAATGGCTTTTGTTCCGATTAGCATTAGGAGTCCAAGCAGTGAACTGAGAGTACCCTATTGTTTTTCTTTGTCTTCTTTGTTATGCGCCGACTGGAGGACAAGGGTGCATGTGTGTTCTCAGAGATTTTACTGACATAATCAGGTAGAGAAATCCAAAGGGCAAATTGTTTCTGTTCAATACCTGAAAACAGGCATAGGGTTGATAGACTGGCAAACAGAATAACGCAGGACAGAGCAAGAAATCGGAAACAGCCACAGTAGGCAACAGTAAAACAATCAGTGATAAAGTGCTTATCAAATCAGACTAGCTAGAACTGAGTGCTGCTTCACAGTGTGTGTGTGTGTGTTTAAAATTAGTGTCAGGTGTTATAATAGTATATGGTGTCGTAGTAGAGTAATCTTGAGCTGGAGTTTGGTAACTGGAGCTGGAGTTGTGCCATGATTGTTGTTTGTGTGTGTTGCTGGGAAAAGGAGTCCATGATAGGCCCCTTCACATCCGTCATGCTGGGTGGAATGTTGATGTAATGGTTAGCACTATCGTCTCACAGTAAGCAGTAAGCCTGGGTTTGCTCCAAGGGGTCGACTAGAGGTCTTTCTGTGAGATGTCTTTCTGTCCCTGTTCCTCCTGTGCCTGTGCGGGACATCTGGGTGCTCTGGTTTCCTCCCATGTTCCAAAAACATGCAGATTAGTTCAACTGGATGCTCTACATTGTCCATAGGTGTGAATGCCAGTCTGTCTCTGGGTCATCCTTGTGATGGATTGGAGACATTTCCAGGGTGTACTCCATCTCTCTTCTTAAGTCATCTGGGATTGGCTACAGCCTCCCCTGCAATGAATAAGCAGCATAGAAAATGGATTAGGGGATTGAGTTCTCATGCCTGCTACACTATCGTCCATGGTGGACAGGTTACCAAACTCTATCTGAAAGCTAAAGTTCCTAAGTTTGAAGCCTGCTTGCAAAGGCCTACGAGATTCAAATCAAGGTAGCAGTGGCAAGATTGCTAAAACCCACTATTTATTAAGGGTCCAGCATATTTAGAAGGTTTATTGGCTCTAGTCAAAACATGTGAATGTGGTAATAGGGTAGTGGTAGCTCAGTGGTTAAGACATTGGGCTATTGCTTGTAAGGTCGTGAGATCAAATCCCAGTAACACCATGCCGCTACTGCTAGGCCCTTGAGCACTAAACAGTCTGTCTTCACCCTTGTTATGCTCTCTCTCTTAAACCAAATGTTGAGGGTTCAAATCCTGCCTTTGCCTTATTTCAGTTGGTTTTAATGCTAAATTTTCAAGTTGGGCTGACGGTCTCATTTCAGCTTGGATTCACAAAAAATACATTTCACGCTATTTTATTTTGTTATTTTTTTGTTGCATTTTACAGGTCAGAATAAAATGTTAACAAACTTTTTTTTTTTTTATAGATGGAGCATGGCTTGTCAAAAAGATAAATCTTGCAAGTCATTTTATAGTGTGTGTGTGTGTGTGTATCAGGAATTGCAGATATTTTCCATTTATCAAGATAGACATTAATTAGCAGAACATTTTCGCAGCCTGAATGGCTTTGCTCACTGCAAGCTGCTAATCTCTCTCGGCTTCACCTGTCTCCTAGGCTTTTCCCAAACAAGCTAAGAGTAAATGGTGGAGCTGACCGAGTTGCTATGGATGATGGTTTCATGAGTGAATACTCAGATATGGGATCTTTCATGATTACCTAATTTCTTGAATAAATGTTTGTGCACAGAGGGGCACTTAGTCTGTTGGATGTACTGCAGTATGATCCACAGCGGTGGATGAACACCTGTACACCTGCACATATTTGCAATCAGCCAATCATGCAGCAGTTGCACAATACATATACAGGTAAAGAGCTTCAGATAATGATCAAATATCCGAATGAGGACAAATGTGCCTTTGACTGTGATATAGTTGTTCTTTGCCAGACATGGTGGTTTCACGAAACTGCTGATCTCCAGGGATTTTCATAGACAACACTGTATAGAGTATACACAGATTGGTGCAAAAAAAAAAAAAAACGAAAAAAAAACATCCATCGATTGATAGTTCTTCAGGTGGAAGATCAAAGGCAAATGGCCAGACAGCTTAGAGCTGACATAACCCGACTATGGTGAGAAGAAATACACCTCAGAACACAAAACACATGAAACCGTAGGCTACAACAGCAGTAGATTACATCAAGTTCCACATCATGTCACCCAAGAAGAGGATTATGAGGCTAGACTGGGCATCAACTTACAGAAACTGGACAGTCGAAAAGACAAACAAACAAACAAACAAACAAACAAACAGGAAACACTGCCTGGTTTGATTGCATCTTGATTTCTGCTGAGATATAAAGATGAAAGGGAAAGAATTTGGCATGAACAGCATGGCTCCATTAACACAGTCTTTCTTATCTAACAGTTGAGGCTGCTGGTTTTGGTGTAATGGTGTGGGGGGATGATTTCTTGAACATCGCGTTTCACCATATTTGCTCATCAGTCAGTGAAAGAAGCATTAATGGCGACTCTATCCTATACTGTAGGGTCTGCTTGGGAACAGTGCCAGTACTACACATAAACTGAATTACAGGTCAACAAAGAAGGCAACACATGCAATTCTCTTTATACTTACTGTTTGGTCCTCAGTGAAGATAGGGCGTTTTAACAGGAAAATTAACATTTAAATCTTTAATGTCTTTCTTTTGTTAAATTGAATAATTTATTTTTAAAGTCTTTATTTATGTTTGTATTTCTTCTTTAGATTTGTTTTGGGGGTTTTTTAGATTCTTTAATTAATTGCAATAATTAGTCTTCTTGTGCATAAATTTACACACACTTTACACATGTACACATTCAAATGCCGGGGACCACTAGTCCACTATGCTTATATGTCTGCTGGACAAGCACAATAAGGAACTAAAACACGTTTGACCTTCTTGTCAAGGGCTCCCAGTTAGTGATTTTATCTGCTCCTACTTCCTGCCTATAAACAGATCAACTTACAATCTTCTAACATTCCACGTTAGTTTTGGCATATGGAACCCTAACTCTCACACCCACATGTGGGCCGTTCCCCATTTTGCCACAAAGTTGTAAATATGCAATTTTCTAGAATGTTTTATAGTGTAACATTAAAAATTCCCCTTTACTGGAGCTAAGGGTCCAAATCTGAATATACACTCAAAAAAATGATATGTTGGCGTTACTTAACTTTTTTTTTATGTCAACACGTAACTGAGTTAAGTTGCCTTTAAGAAAGAATATTTATTTCAGTGAACTTAAGTAAATATTCTTTCTTAAAGGCAACTTAACTCAGTTACATGGAACCTGCTGATATAAAAAAGTTAAGTAATGGCAACATATCATTTTTTTGAGTGTAGAAGTGAAGTGAAAGTGAGTCATTGTCATTATTGACCCACCACAGCACACATTGCACAACAACGAAATTTGTCCTCTGCATTTATCCCATATATGAAATCGTGGCACTCAGCAGAAGAACTCAAGTGGCCTGCACAGAGCCCTGACTTCTTCTGCACTGTACATCTTTGGGGTTAATTTGCATGACAGCTGTGTACTGGGCCCGTGCTCGCTTGTTCCTGATTTTGTAGCTCCGCCTCCCCTTCCTCTCCCTGTTGTTCAAGGTCTTACATGGAAAATGATTTTGTGGCTTTGTTTTTCCAGCTTTTCTTCACTTTCAGATTTTCCTGGAAGGCATCCGATGAGACAGTTTCCCTCTCCACAGATTAAAAGCACATAATATATATATGGCACAGTAGTTAGCTCAGAGAATTATTTTTTAACTTGCTAACAATCAGCAGGCATACTGCAGTAACTTGCGCTAATGCTAACTATACCAACAATTTCTGAAGTGTCTGATAATGTTCTAAGTAAACAAAAGTGGACGCCAATCATTATTTCTTGAGAAGGATTTACTACTTTCTGTTGGATCTCTGGTCATCACAAAGTCTAGAAAAAAAAAGAAAACATGAACCAGTCACTGAGACTGATGCCGACTAATCCATACCTTCTGCAAATAAACCAATAAAATGACCCAATAAGCTCAGGCGAACTTTAAGCTAAAAATTAACCGATCACAAATTATTTTGTAATATCCAAGGAAGAACAAGATAAAGTGTAGCCCCAAAACACTGGATAAGCCCTCTACCATTTGGCCCGACAATACTGTCAGCTATCGGTGATTGCTAAAGAATACGATATATTTCATATGATGTTACAACCTAACATGGTGACTTGTAGTGATTTACTCGTTGAATCTTACTAGCGCATTTGCAGCCCCATTTCCAAAAAAGCTGGGACGCTGTGTAAAATGTAAATAAACACAGAATGGGATGATATGCAAATCATGTAAACTCACATTTAATTGAAGAACAAAGAACAAATACAACTTAACAAATGTTGAAACTGAAAAATTATATATTTTTTGGAAAATATGTGCTCATTTTGAATTTGATGCCAGCAACACGTTTCAAAAAAAGTTGGGAAGGGGGGCATGTTTACCACTCCGCTGCATCACTTCTTTTTTTAATAACACTCTTTAAATCTTTTGGAACTGAGGAGATGAGTTTTTCGAGTTTTGAAAGTTTCATGTTGTCCCCTTCTTTAGGGTATTATTTCAGTTGCTCAACAGTTTGGCGTCTCCTTTTTTGTATTTTTCGGTTTATGATGTGCCAGAAGTTTTCAGTGGGTGACAGTGTAGCACCCAGGTTCTTCTTCTACAGAGCCATGCTGTTGTAATATTTGTAGAATGTGGTTTGGCACTGTCTTGCTGAATAAGCTAAGCCTTACCTGAAAAAGATGTCTGAATGGCACCATATGCTGTTCCAGAACCTGTATATATTGTTCAGCATTATTGGTGCCTTCCCAGATGAAAAAGCTACCCATGCCATGTGTACTAATGCTCCCCATACCATCACAGATGCTGGCTTTTAAACATTGCACTAATAACAAGTCTGATGGTCCATCTCCTCTTTAGCCCAGGGGACGGGGTGTCCATATTTTAAAAGGATTTAAAATTTTTATTCACAGTTTTACAAGCACCAAGACAGTTTTACACTTTGTGTTGGTGCATTTTAAATGTACTTGGGCCCAGAGAAGGTGACGTTGTTTCTATATCATTTTTATATATGGTTTCTTCTGTGCATGGTACAGTTTTAATCTGCATATTTTAACCACCATGGATGCAGTGATGAATTGTCTTCTCAGACAAAGGTTTTCTGAATTGTTTCTATGCCCATACAGTGATTTCCACTACATAGTCATGTCTGTTTGTAAGGCAGTGCCATCTGAGGGCCTGAAGATCACCGCCATCCAATATTGGTTTTCTGCCTGGTCCCTTGTGCACACAGATTTCTCTGAATTCTCTGAATCTTTTAATGATTTTTTTTATTTTTTTTTACTTTAGATGATAACTTCTTTGCAATTTTTCATTGAGGAACATTATTCTTAAATTGTTGCACCATTTGTCCACACAGATTCTTACATAGTGGTGAACCCCTCTCTGTATTAACTGCTGAGAGACTCTGCCTCTCTGGGATGCTCTTATTATACCCAGTAATGTTACTGACCTGTTGCCAATTAACATAATTATTTTAATATAATAATTTAACATTTTTTAGCATTGTGCTACTTTTCCAGTCTGTCGTTGCCCCTGTCAAAACTTTTTTGAAATATGTGGCTGGAATAAAATTCAAAATTGGCATTTATTTTTCATAGAACAATACAATTTCTCAGTTTCAAAATTTGATTTGTTGTCTTTGTTTTAGAAATATGGGTTTACATGATTTACATTTAGCATTCTGTTTTTATTTACATTATACACAGCGTCCCATATTTTTTGGAAATGGGGTTGTATATTAAGTCACTTGACACTCTTATTCAGAGCAACTTTATGAGTGCAAAATGAAAGTAGAATTTCAACGCTGATAAGATACCAATTTTAGTATTCCAAATTCATACAAATAAATTAGTATCACTTTAAGTCTGTCATGTTATAAGCAGACTGACATTGCCTTGAAAATGATAATAGATGTAAAAGCTGAAGGGGAATTTGCACTTTTTTTTTAATGTTTGACTGTACTTAATTTCTCAGACTTATATTAACAACCTTATTCCAAAATAATATACAATAATAATATAATTTAGTCATTTTGATAATGATACTAATGTATTCTTCTATCATTACAGGAATTATATGATTCCAAGCTATACACACCAACGGAAAACTATTTTTGGGTATGTGTTTCTTTCATTCCTTTTCATTTATAAAGCTAATTATTATACTTACTATAGTACTTATTATCTGAGCAGAAGTTTGTCTCAGGTACAGTGGATATAAAATGTCTGCACTAGGAATCCACCGATATTGATTTTTCAGGGCCGATACCGATTATTGCTAGTTAATGATTACCGATAGCCGATATTTGGAACCGATA
>JAOVYU010000063.1:14124579-14135719 GCA_025674565.1 Synodontis membranacea | reverse complement strand
ATTATTATTATTATTATTATTATTATTATTATTATTATTATTATTATTATTAAGTGTCAGAACACTTACCTACCTTCACTGTATATCTATCATGGATAGAAATGCATGCATGTGAAATTAATTCCACTTTATACAGCCCACTAACGTAGGGAACCATAGTACAAACCGCTCCTGGTGTGGTATTGCTCAAGAAGGGGAAAGAAAAGTACAGTGAGTTTATTATCTCTGGCAGTATGGTGACTAGCTAGTTGACAGCTTTTATTGTTCACGCTTATGGAGTGAATGTTGCCAACATCAGTAAAAACTAGAGCTCCAACTGGAAACAACAGAAAGCAGATTAAAGTAATAGTAGTAGTAATAACAACATTAGCCATGTGACCTGACATTAACATCACACCAGTGAACAGTGTAGTCTGGAACTGGCAATGTTTACATTTAAAGAGACTTTTTTTTTTTTTTTTTTTTTTTTTTTTTTACTATTGTTTTTATCTGTTTATACTATCAAGTGTAAGTGATTTTTGTGTGAAAGAGTCTAAGTGAATGTAAAAAGCTATGATTTTTGTCCAAGCCGTGCTTTTTTTTTTTTTTTTTAGCTTCTTCTGCATTTTTAAATGAAGTGTTTCAGTTGAATCACTTTAAAGATTTGATATAGATTCGAAAGGAATAAACTGTCAGATGGGTATCTATACTGAATGATTTTGAAGTTTTTATTATGAGTCGCCATGCGGGAAAAGAAAAAGCAGTAGGCTATTATGTCGTCTCTAGTAAAGACCACTACTGTATTGTGTCTGCAACAGAATCAAATGTAGATTGTGGTCATGTAGGTATTTTCAATCCTTATACTTAACATACAGTCAGATTAGCTCCCTGAAGTCCAGAAAGCTTTGAGTCATGACACACACGCATGACAAAACACATGAGCTCCCACTTGTGGAGAATCTTCGGCAAAGCGAGTAAACTACAATCCTGCCAATGAAGAACCTAAAATGTAATAAAAGAACATTAAAATAGACGTCACATGACACTGGATATATACAGGCTGATGATGTGTATCAGCTGCACACTTCTGGCAGTCTTCACTTGTAAAAGTGTTTTGTTTTTGTTTTTTTTACAAGAATGCTGTACATTATTCCTCATAGTGAGTGAAAATGAAAATAAAAATAATTGTTCTGAACATTGCTCTAGAACAGGAACATCAAGTCCTTACCAAAGGAAGGATCCAAATACTCCCTCTCACATCCAAGTTCCAGCTCATTTAAAAATATTCTGAATCTGTAATAAGTATTTAAGTGTAAGATATGCTCTGACCATCAAGACTGACCGTAACATGGAACGATATTTGTTTATTGTTTAACTGCATATAAAGTGTAGTCATTAACGTTAGGCCAAGGTCGGTCCCATACAGTATTTTATTCCATGAAAACGTAGCCCCTGGCAAAGAAGTCCAGATCATTAGCCTAGCTTAAATGAAACAGAATTCAACAGATCCACATGATGGCCATATATTATTTCCTTTTGTTCTTCTAGACATCTGAAAGGCGTTTTCTTTCTTTCTTAAACTCAAAGAAAAAAATAGTTTCCAATAAGAAGTAAACTTTAATTAGAATTTTGAACTTTGAATTTACTGAAACTCTGCAGGAAGAAGCTGACAACAGAAATGTGTACTATATAGTCTAGCATAGTGTGAGTGGAGACCTGGCCGATCAGACCCATGCATACTTGTGAACGTCTCAGTTCAAATTTAGCCCCTCGTAATAACCTCTGCTCTTCTGGAACGATATTCCTCTAGATTTTAGACCGTGGCTTTTGGGATTCGTGCTCCTTCAGCCACAGGAGCGTTAATGAGGTCAGAGACTGATGTAAGGAGAGAAACCTGATGTGCCGTCGTCATTCCAGTTCATCCCGAAGGTGTTCAGTGGGGCCGAGCTCAGGGCTCTGTGCAGGGCACTTGAGAGATTTCACTCTGACCATGTCTTCATGGAGTTCATTTTGTGCATAGGCTCATCGTCATGCTGGAACAGGTTTGGGTCCCATATTTCCAGTGAAGGAAAATTATAATGCTACAGCACACAGAAGCATTTTAGACAATCATGTAGTTCCAACTAAATAACAACAGTTTGGGAAAGAACCACATACTAGTGTGATGGTCAGGTGTCCACATACTTTTGACCATATTGTGTATTATTAGGTTAACATGTTATTTCATTTGCTTGGAGGGAGATTTTCCTCCAAAATCACTGGGACCAAATGTCTCATGCTGGCTTTTAACAGTACTGAACAGTCGCATCATTTTTTAATTTTATTTATTTATGTTTTTTTTTAATTGTTGTTTGGAGTATACCATGCATTTAATATTAATAAGAATACTTTGTGTGAAATTTCTGAAGAGCCTTCAACGGGTGGCCACCAGGGCCTTCAATTCAACAGCCAGGCAGATGAAGAACAGGGTTCCAGAGAAGCAGAAGCTTTTCCAGGTGAGCTGTATGCTGCAGAGAAACGCACCTTCCTCAGCTGATACACTGTGCACTTGTATAGAGCTTTTTCCAGGGTTGAGCTCAAGCCAGCATACATAATAGTGTGTCTACAGTAGGTGTAGCAGATGAAATACATCTCAGGAGATGAAATACATTTAATCAATGTGAATTAATCCTGTTTTTTTTTCTTTTTCAGGAGGACAATGGTTTGCCAGTCCACATCAAAGGCGGAAGCACTGATATGCTGCTGTACCGCGTAACCATGACCCTCACTATTGTTGGTAGGACAGGGCATCCTTTGCTCAAATCTCTGAACCCAGTCTGTGGCTTCCTTAGTCCACTATTGCTAAATCTCTTCTGTCTGGTTCTGTTTAGGCACTGGATTTTCCTGTTACTGGCTTCTGGTGGCCTCGATGCCCAGAAGCAAAGCATAATAAGAAGAGGAGTTGAGAGAACTGTGTTCATGTGTCATATGAATTCAGTTAAAAATGACTTTCATGTTGTACAGACAATTCTGATTAAAGAAAACCTTGATGTATAGTGTGTATAAAATAAATGCTGACATTGTGCTTCTTTCATACACCAGGACTAGGGTCTTCACATAACACAGCAGTATTGAAAACTTCAATTCTGTTGCGTAATTTCCATTTGGGAAAACACAAACAACTCAGTAACTCTACATATGAGTACACAATGGTAATGGGGATTCAAAAGTGAAGCCAATATTTCTCTGAGGCCCTTTAGGGGAGGAAAGTTGTGCAGTACAGTCGTTAACTCCAGCCATTCCCAGGTAACTTAATGGGACAGGTGAATGATGTGAATAATGTTCTGTCAATTTTACAAGCTCCCAGTTGACCATTGATATCTCCCCTTATAAAAGGGTGTGGCTGACAAGGTGATTGAAAGTTTTACATCATGTTCAGGCTTCATGAAGGAAGTCAACACTTTGGAATTTTGCTGTGTTCACTTTTCAGCACAGACCTGAAGCTTGTAAGCTGTTCCAACAGACTCTCAGGAAAGAGAACTTTTCTAGTTTTTTGGAAACATTGCTAATTTTGATGTCTTGTTCTACTGATATTTAGCAATTAGCAAATGAACATGAGCAAGGCGGTGGCATAAACCCAGACAGTTAACACTAACTAAATTTCATAATTTATTGTTGACTATATATATGCCCTTAGCTAACACTCAGTGTAGCCTGTTCAAGTGAGTCAGTCATTCCTTTATAAACATACTTCATCAACAGAATGAGAGGTGCATAGAAGAGCACTTCTCTTTTCAACTTAACTTACTATAACTTACTCCAGGTCCAAGACACAGATAAAAATCATGAAGAGCAGCTATTTCTTTCCTCAAACAATATGCTGTGTTGAGCGTAAATGTTGACTGCTGTTTACCGGTACATTTTCAGCTGGTCCCGTAAGTTTTCTGCTTTACTACTTATACTATAATGATTAAAATGATTGATAAGGTCAGCTTATCAATATACCTGCAAAAATTATATGACTACAATTTGCATTTGTTAATTAATTAATAACTCTGTAATTTGCACTTTGAGTCAGCCGGTATCCAATCTTATGTTACACTTCAGGTAATACCAGCATGAGAGCTCACATACAGCGTCCATCACTACTATAGGTGGGTGACAGGCGTCCACCTGGCCGTATTTTCTGCGCATGCTCTGGCTCCAAGGTCTCTACTATCCAGACAAGGTGTCCAACTTTCACAAGATGAAGACTTCCATATTTTGCCCAGAAAAGTCTTTAAAAGTTCACAATGGGAGCGAATGGGTTTATGTTGCCCACTCATGTATATAGTCATTGGTTCACCCTTTTATATTCTGAAATGAATAAGTATGATGGGACAACTTTGGATTTAGATCTGTATTCAGAGTTGGTTGTATAATAAGGATTCAATACCAATTTAATACCCCAGATATTACTGCAGTCTATTGCCATTATGTTTTTCAGGAATTACACAGAAGTTCGGTAGTGACATAATTTTCTCATTTCTTTGACATAAGCACAATATATCATTTTAAATTTTATGTTGCAGATCACAATATATCATGTACTGGGCTGTATATATATAATCAAGAAACTATAATGGATATAAAAAGTCTAAATACTCCTGTTAAAACTGCAGAATTTTTGGATGCAAAAAATTAAACCAAGATAAATCAATTCAAATCTTTTTCCAATTTCAACAACCAAAAACCATCAAAATTCAAGTAGGAACCTGTTTGCACACTCGTTTATAAACGGGGCACGTAAGTTGACTAATCACATTCAAATGAATGTTCAAAAGTGATTGATATGGCGCTGAATCATTTCGGCAGGGAATTAGTAGGCTCTAGCCAAGAGAAAGGGGAAGAGAATCAAGGATGGTGCCAAATAATAGTCTGTTTTGGCACAAAACCTGCAAAAACTCTGTTAGACAGCTGAAGATGATAAATTTCAGCATAACTGCCCAAGGCACAAATACAAGTCAACAAAAGAATGGCTTCAGAAGAAGAAGATCAAGGTTTTGGAATGACCCAGTCAGAGCCAAGATCTAAATGAAAGACAGAAAAAAAATAACTGTGGAATGATTTGAAGAGGCAAGACATAATAAATATTATTACCAACTGAAGATGTGCTTATTTGGTACTCTAAGTAGGTATTACAAGCAAAAGGCACTTTAAAAATATTGCTTAAAGGGTCTGCACATTTGTGCAGCCAGCTTATTGTATGTTTTGTCTTTTACTTCTTTCTTTCCTATAAGTAGTGCTTATTTCCATTTTATTTACATTAAAGGTGGAAAAGAAGACATTACTTAACCTGGTTTCATTCTTTTATAATCACAAAAACCTGCTATTTGTCATATAACCTGGAGGGACTCGGAGCGTGGCTGGCTGCAGATGAAGGCTAGGCGATATGAGATTAAAATCATATTGTGGTATTTTCGAACATTTTCACATTAATGATATTTATTATATGTTATGAAAATAATGTTCAGACACAAAAGAACATGATGGCATGACAGATACCTGTATATAACATTACATTATTTTAAAAAATCAGCTTACATTATATTCATAATCACATTACATTAAAAAAAAAAATCAGCTGGGTAGCCAATCTCTGAATACAAGTAACTTTACCCGGTAAACACATCATTTCTGCACTCAGAATCATTGACTCTGAATATGGCCCAGTGTATTTCTTCTGATTTTTATTCTTTTTATTAATACAATACCATTCAAAGGGAAGTACAAATACATTTTAATAATAAATATAATTTTTTCTTAACAGTTAATAAAACAAATTTCAAAGCTGCATCACAAACATGCTTTTGAAACCAGTAAGTGTGCTTTATATCCAAGGCCTTTTGTTACTGGTTACTGGTTACAGTAGGATTAGTGAGGTAGGCATTAGATACAAATTCATTACATTAAAACATATAATAAAGAAGAACGTATACACAAATATATTTTTAACAACATTAAGCCCTGCTTGATATTTATCTGGTATATCTATATACAAAAATCAAGGTTTACAAGGTAAATACTTTTTGTGAGGATAAAAAAAATTATACACATGATATTTAAGACAGTAGTTAGGTAGCTAAGAAAGGGTTGTATAGTATATAACTACAGTTATATATATATACATGTAAAGTTTTTAATTATTTATTTCATAATTATTTAATTATTTCCAAACTCATTTTAAAGTCTTTGTTTGTTATTAAACAAATAACTAAAAATCTATGTCTTCTAAACCTCTTCGTTATAAGTAGCATACAAAGAGCTGGGCAATATGAAATACAAATATGCAGTTATGCATTTAGTTTGTTTGTTTTTTTTTCCCATTTTCATGTTTCATTTTTCCAGTTTTATAATTTTACAGCCTTTGGGTCCAGACTGCACTACTTGTTTAAACAAGTAACTCCAGCTGATATTTAGTTAGGAGCTACACTCACCTCAGAAACTGTGAGATGCATATATCAGCTAGTCCACTCTCAACAAATATTTAAAATCATGCCAGTATCAATCACAGTAAAGCCAGTCGAAATTACATCACAGTCAGACATCAACACTGCTTATACCAAAGGTCATACAGACTAAAAGCCATATTTCACCATTCACTTATACCATTCACTTTTACATACTCTTCCCAGCTCTGACAGCAGGCCATAAAAAGAACTGCATTCCAGTAATATAATAAAACAAACCATTTTTTCATTTCTGTGGTGGAAACAGTCTATACCTCTGAAGACCAAACTTAATTCTTAGTGCTTCTTGACAGCTGGTCATGCTTTATCGTAGGAAGCGGATGCTCATCTTGTGGTCAATGTCGACCTTTTCTAGAGACTAACGCAAAGAAACAGCATCTAATATCAGTCTGAGCTCCACAACAACCTATTACATGCTTAGAAATCATTAATACTATTTATACCACAGTGCTGTTGAATGCTCAGTTCTAACTGGGTCGAAGGTGTTGATTCATTTCCTATAGTAGCAACTTTGACAGTAGTTCATGCTGCATGTTTAATGCCCTTGTTCTGACACATTATTATTTCAATAGTAACAACTTACACAAGGCATTGTTTGGTGGATACATCACACAAAACAAAACAAAAAAATATCTTGTAATCACTGATGTAGTGAAGCTTTCTATGAGGAGATATTTAACATTTATGGTAAGAGTTTCCAGTGTCAGTGCTGTGTAACAGTCAAAATGAAAGCTTTTCTGACACTCGGAAGTCTTCACAATGGCAGCCTTTGATATTAACATATAAACTGAATTTTTATTACTAATGTCAAGAGCTAACACTGTTTATAGCACTTGTAAGCAATAACAGGAACTAACTTTATTCTGCACTATAAAATGCAACAATAAAATTTAAATTGTTGGCAGTTTATTTTAAGTGTGTGTGTGTGTGTGTAAAAAAAAAAAAAATATATATATATATATATATATATACACGTACACACACACATACATACACTGATCATGCATAACATTATGCGTTGGTCCCCCTTTTGCTGCCAAAACAGCACTGACCCATCGAGGCATGGACTCTAGTAGACCCCTCAAGGTGTGCTGTGGTATCCGGCATGAAGATGTTAGCAGCAGATCCCTTAAGTTGTAGATGGGACCTCCATGAATCAGACTTGTTTGTACAGTACATCCCACAGATGCTCGACTGGATTAAGACTTGGGGAAATTGGAGGCCAAGTCAACACCTCAAACTCATTGTTGTGCTCCTCAAACCATTCCTGAACCATTTAAGCTTTGTGGCAGGGCGAAAGAAGCCACAGCCAACAGGGAATTCCGTTTCCATGAAAGGGTGTACATGGTCTGCAACTATGCTTCGGTAGGTGGTATGTGTCAATGTAACATCCACATGGCTGGCAGGACCCAAAGTTTCCCAATAGAACATTACCCAAAGCATCACACTACCTCCGCCGGCTTGCCTTCTTCCCACAGTGCAACCTGGTGCCATGTGTTCCCCAGGTAAGCGACGCAGCTGCACCCTGCCATCCACATGATGTAAAAGAAAAAACATGATTCATCAGACCAGGCCACCTTCGTCCATTGCTCTGTGGTCCAGTTCTGATGCTCATGTGCCCATTGTTGGCACTTTCAGTGGTGGACAGGGGTCAGCATCTGACAATGCAGACCGGGAACACACCACAAGAGATGCAGTTTTGGAGATGCTCTGACCCAGTCATCTAGCCATCACAATTTGGCAGTGGTCAAACTGGCCTTATGCTTATGGTCCTTATGCTTGCCCATTACTTCTAACTCATCAACTTTTGTTTACTTGCTGGCTAATATATCTCATCCACTAACAGGTGCCATGATGAAGAGATAGTCAATCAGTATTATTCACTTCAGCTGTCAGTGGTCATAATGTTATGCCTGATCAGGGTATATATAATTCTGTTAAAAGCAGCAACTGAAAGTGCTCGGTGTTTCAAAGTATAGACACTGACTATAGCCCCACTAAGTGTATTGGTAGTGCATAATAATATTTTACCTTCCGAAACTCTTCAAAAGATATGGCGTCATCGTTATCCAGGTCTGCCTCCTGAATAGTGCGGTCAACTATGCATTCCAGTTGTTCTTGTGTTACCTGGCTCTCCAGCATGGCCTGGAGAACCTGCCAATGATTTTCAGCTGTCACTTACTCTGAGTGCACATTAAGTAAAAATAAATATCTATTCAAAAGTGATATATATATATATATATATATATATCTTTAATTAACTATTAATAAACTACCATTAATCACAGACACACAACTGAAACATAACAGAGGGCTTCATTTATCAGGCTGAATACAAACAGAATCATTCATTCAAACGAGTATTTACAAAAGATATTTGGCGTTCATGAAAATCTTTTTTTCCCCACATCCTCTCTTGCATATGCCTAGTAATTTATGGAGATTGGTGTTTATCTCAGCTTTTAGCTCAGTATGGCTCACACAAACATTTACACACTAAAGATTGGATTATTTACTAAAGATTGATGAATGAGGAGCAATGTTCATACAACATACTCATGTGAACTGACCTGCAAGAGCTCTTGTCTGGAAATCTTGCCATCCTTGTCCTGATCATATAGCTGAAAAGCAACTACATAAGCAGCAAATTCAGATGAGAATTTTAAAAGACAGATAAGGACTTATATCCTGAAGCAGGGTAACATGCTGCCCCCTAATTTTAAAAGGAAGTGTCATAAACGTACATTTCATTTTGTTGATTCTGCTGTTGATGGGCTCAGGTGAGTTGGGCTCTTTGGATCGGTTCTTATCGATGGGACGAAAATGTGCCAAGATCCTCACAAATGACGGGAAGTCCAGCCTTTCCTGTCTGGAAGTGACATTCATTTAGGTCCAATCCTTTACATTTTATGGAGAAAAACATCAATATAAATTTTGTTATAAAAAAAAAAAAAAAAAAAAAAAAGGGCTGCCTTTTAGCCAACACCTGTCGTTTGTAACTGTTCCTGTACAGAAGATGCAGGAGTGAAAACTTTTGCAGTGATATATCCATGTCACAATTCAAGTGACTCCAGTATGTCTTAAGTGTAACCAGCTTCATGCTTAGGTTCAAAATACAATAGCTACCAAGAGTTTAGTACTACTTTATGGCCATAACTTATCATGAAAACTAACTACCATGTAACCTCGGCTCTGTACTTTAACCCCTTAGTGCGGTTTGTTTGGGCAGGTGAGACCACGGTAATTGCATTTGGGTGCAGCTCAAAGTGCACTGAGAAAATGATTCAACCCTGAATAGGCCCAGTGTCTGGAAGTGAACCAAACATGCTGTGTATTTTGTATTATGGTGGCCATTTAACAAACCGAACCAAACTTGGCCAAAAGACCAGCTCTGTGTTCTCACTGCTCGGGTGATTTTTATAATTTATTTCATCACGTGCCATATTTCTGACCAACAAATGAAAGAGTTTTACAAGTATGTTTGCAGCCTGACATGCCCCTTCAGCAATGTTACTTTGAGCCAAAAGTATCAGTTTTGCTATGTTTGGACTAACAATTGTGAAAGTGCCCTTAATAATTACTTTATCCATATCTCTGTAATATCAGATTAGGATTTTAGTTACACTTCTTTATCACTTAGTTAGATTTATTATAATATAAATGAGTTCGAAACTTCAATTTGCCCAGTTGTGGCATCTTTTAAAAACAAGGCAAATCCACAAAATGAAACATGCCACATAAAATATGAGTTGCAGAAACAATGCTTATTAAAGAATGATAAGATGCTCTTACCCTGAAGAGAAGAAGGCCCCTATTATTCTGTCACATATTGGATTCATGGCCAGCTGCTTTATGGCTCCAAAGTCCTGTGGGCTTTGGGAAAACAGATAATGAAATCTTTGGCCAAATACCTGCTAACTAAATAAATGAAGCTGAAGCATCTTACCTAAGATGACCCTTGTTGTCTTTGTCCAGAGATTGAAAACGTTCAAACAGACGTACAAGGTGTGCACGAGTGACTGCAAGAAATACAGGGCACATTTCATTCTGATGACAGGTCTCATTTAATGAGTGTACACTTAGGTACCAGATTATTACATACACCTGTACGACTGTATCTACACTTAGCCATTTCCATATAAATGCAATTTGTAACAGGGATCTCAGAAGACATTTTGCTGAAATTTCAAGTAGTATACATGAATTAGAAGATACTGATTAATTTCCTATAGCAGCATGACTCTGACAATAGTTGTAAATGTCACATAAATGATAGGTTTGTATGTCCAACATGTTATTATTCACATAGTTGCAGCTCATCCATATAATCTAAGCCCAATAATAAACAGATTTAAAAAGTGCCCCTGTTAACAAAAAAAAAAAAAAAAAACGTTGACGTTTAAAAGTCTAATCGTTTCCGGACATGGACGTTAGCTCCTGTTGTTATATAATAGTAACTATATACAGTCACAAGTATCTCTTTTTTTCCTTTCATGGATGTTCCATTAAAAAAAATTAAAAAATTAAATTAATAAATTAAAAATTTAATTGTTGCCAAACTGCTGTGGTATAAAAATACATTGACATACAAACTAAAAAACTATTCTCAATGTAAGGTTTGTTTATTTCTTTTTGCTTATCTATATTATTATTATTATTATTATTATTATTAT
>JAOVYU010000063.1:14091077-14101153 GCA_025674565.1 Synodontis membranacea | reverse complement strand
TCTGCCAAATCAGACGTGCGGACAAAAAGATCCGCTGTGGCGACCCCTAGTTGGGAATAGCCGAAATGGGAAGGAGGTGGAGGTGTGTTACATAGCTAGTTTCAACTGGATTGGTCCTGTAAACAATATGAACAGTAACTAGAGTCCAAAAGAGCAAAATTGGTTATGCCCTCTAGGTGAGAGGGATGGCCTGCTCTTGCTTCCCTGTCAATCACAGCAACACTAGTCATTACGTATCATAAGCAGCAGTTTGAAATGGTGCAGATGGCTGGCTTGATGTGTCCTGAAGCACCTGTTAGGATCCACTCTTCCCAGTTGGTGGCTGATAGGGGAGAGCTGACTGGTGGGTGGGAATTTTTGAGCTGACTGGTGGGTGGGGACTCCAACACTTCAAAATGGTTAATATTTGTCTTGTTAAGAGGAAGAAAATGAATAAATATTAATGAATATTTATAGCTGCTGTGATATAAGTGACAACAAACTTGGCTTGTGAACATTAAAATTAAATGGTTAAAATGTACACCCGTGTCATTCTTTACTTAGAATAAAATGAAATCTTTGGCAGATTGTTTTTTGTGCAAGGTGAATAAAACATTATGACACATACTGTTACAGGAAACTAATCAACTTCACAGTGGAGCCATTTCGCACCACCCCGTGTACTTTCATATAACAGGAAAACTGAAGGGTTTTATTCCTTTCTTACCGAAGCATGTACGATATATACTGTGCAAAACTGTTAAACAGAAAAGAAAACTTAGACACCACAAACATGGGCAATTATGATGTCAAAATGTAAAGCCGTGAGCCATGTCTTGTAAGCATTCTTTAATGTAGCATGCAGTTCTGGTGATTGTATGTGTGTAGTTCAGTTATGAACATAGGGATTTTATATCTTTATAAAATGTGAAAGAATGAACATGCAGAAATATCTGTTCCTCAGGTTGTACAAAGTTCGGTTCAGTATTGCACACTTATTCATTAAGTGTGAAATAAGGTAGCCTTTTTTTATTATTATTATTATTATTATTATTATTATTATTATTATTATTATTTGACCCTTTGACCATTTCTTCCTCTATAAATATGACGTCTTCCTGGGAAACAAGAGGAAAGGCTTTGATGTTGAGTAGTAGTGTTCAGTTTGACAGTTACAGGTCATTCCAAGCCTCCCCCCAGTCCAGCAGTGGAGTGTGGACAACTGTCACAGTTCCCCCAAGTCTCTCCAAGCACTAATCTGTACATTTTGCACTTAAACTTGTATCACATCAAGGAACCTTCACCTCCCTTCACCAATCATCTGTGTATTATTGTGAAATGTTTTCAAGAATTTATTTGCCATACTTATTTGACTAACTCTGATTTTTTCGTAGGAAGTGTTAGGTTAAATTGCATGGTCATTATTTCTGGTGTTTTTTTTTCTTTCTGATAGGAAGTGCAACGCCTGACTTGTTCGGAGATGCAGTCCTTGCAAAGTACCACTAATTTTACTTCCCTTTCCTTTAAAATGAATGCCCTTTACACCCACACGTCACGGTTTCAGTGCTTAGTTTCAGGCTTGCTGTTTATTCGTGGAACAAAAGGCCGAGAAGTGTTCTGAAGCTGGAATCAATTTGAACTTGAGAGAGATTTTAAAGGCAGACACGCCGCCGTGTTTAGTATCCTTTCCCTTAACTTCTACACGCCGGGTACGATTAAGGAATTTGATATTTGTGGTAGCATGTAAAGCAGGATGCCTTTCTAAAGGCTGATTTGTAAGATGTTCCAGAATTGTAAGTGGAAGATAATACCTTATCAATATTCAGTTTGAGGTTTAACATGGCTCAGGTTCACAATGAATGGAAGAGATAGTGACGGGGGGGAGGGGGGAATCTATTTCTTTTGTGTTAAATGTAACGGGATGTTATCTAGGGTAAATATGGCCTGCAAATTAGTAACAAACTAGTGAATCATTTATGTGGTAGAAGATATGATCAGGGTTAGGGGTGGGGTATACGGATGCATTTTTTCCCCTTGAGATCAGGTTTCTGGCACAGTGTTGAAAATAAAGCCAATAAAGCATCACTGAGAGACATTCTGCCTCTTTGATGTTACGGCACACATCTCTCACAGCTCTCCTGAGGTGTGACTATAGAAGGAAGAAGAGGATCACTGCTGCGAGAAACGGCCTTACCCCCTCGACTCTGTCTGCTGTTCACACTTCATTTAGTCTTTCATGTCCATGGGAACAGTCTCTTCTAGACAGAAGGACACTTCCACTTTTACCAAGCGTAGCAGACTTCCCTCACTTCGGAGTCTATCACGAGTTAAAACTTAGGTGTTTCAACTTATTCTGATGAATTACACAGCTGATGAATTTCTTATTTCACTATGATGTCCCTTTCAATAACGTGAACTCTTTATGCAAATATAAATATACCTTAAATCCGTGTACATGTTGTCTGACCAACCTGGCTTCAAAGCAAATGTTTCAGGCATTTGAAAAACTTTTGTTTTTTCTTTCACTTTTTTAAGTGAATCTATACAGCCTTTGTATCAGTTGCTACCTTGTGTAAAAATAATAATAATAATAATAATAATAATAATAATAATAATTCAGAGATCTGACAGTCAGTTTTCCCTCTGTATGGATCCGATCCATTTCTGTTAAACGTTGTATGGTTGCAAATAAATGTGCTTTAAAAGTCAACTCATCAATCTGCACAATAAATCAGTTTTTTTGGGGGGGGGGGAGTGCAGTAATGCACTTGTATTAAAATAAAAGAACAAAAAAAACCTGAATGAGTAAAGTCTTTCCAATAGTGAGGTGCTATTTTATTTATTTCCAATAGTGAGGTCCTCTGGTTTTGATAGTTAAATTTATTCAATGTATAAAATGTTTTCCATTATGGAAAATTCACATGAATTTCACGTGATTACAAATAAATGAGCTACATATAAGGTTTGAGTATTTTTTTTTTTTCTGTAAGGATTCTTGTAGAGTTGTATGGCATCCAAACTGATGAATATGATGTATGGAACTTCTCTCTGTTTCTGATCATCGACACCATCACTGGTTTGACAAAATTGCTTTACAAAACAGCTAAGACTGATCTGAAAAGATTTCCTCTTCTTACTTACCTTGAACAGAATTTATTCCTAAAAGGGGGGGTGGGGGGGAATACTATACACCAAAACACAAAAATACCTGTTGCTTCATGAATATACAGCCTGATGAGCTATTATCTCATTATTCTCTCATTCAGCAGCTCATCTTATGTCATTCTCTCAAGAATCATCTTTCAAGCTCTTGCTCATGAAAGGGACTTTTTGACTGCAGTAGTTACCGGATCATATCGCACGGGGCTGTACAGTGTGAAATTGACTGTACAGAATCAAAATGCATCCTGCGCTTATAAAAGATAGCTCGCAGTCACATGCCAAGAGGTGTAGAAGTGTATAGTTTCCTATCTCAGTCAAATATGCTTGAAGCTCCAACTAGTTTGTTGAACAAGTTCTCTCGGTTCTTATCACAGCTAAATCTGTACCACTTATGAGTAAAACTTACTCTGGCTCTCACTTGCATATTGTTCATGTAATCATGTGAAAGATATGATCACGTTTAATGGGACTTTTTGGAGATGAAGGTGAAGGTACATTTCACCATGTTGTGCCCTGAAAGTGTAAATTCAAATTAAACTCACATGACATGATTTGAATAAAATATGAAGTAAGAAGTCTACATGAAAAAAAAAAAAAAAAAAACGTGTGGAATGTAAGCGCATCAAAAATTCACGTGTAACTGGTGTGTTGTTGTTTTTTTTTTCCCATGTGAACTTTGCGTGGGTTTTCTTCAGGGGAAGTAACACTTCATATTTTGGACTTTTTTTTTTATCTCGGTGTTGCAAAATGTCAATTTGGGCCGCAATGTTAATTTCATTTCTAGCGCTAGCAAGATGATTACCCAGCAGTAATGAGGATTTAGCACAGAAACACACTCAGGGATTGTGGATGACTTCGCTGCGTACAGTCTGTTTCCGAGAAGTGATAAAATGTTGGCAAAGCATATCGCATTTGATTCTCTCATTAATTTAAAGAGTCAGAAACCATTTGAAGAACCCTTCCATCGTCACTCGGGAATTTAGCCGCGCCGTTATTACAGGATTGAATCTTTTGTAAAATACCCAAAGTTTCAGGACTCGGCATTGGGGTCAAGGAAAGCCATTACTTCTGCATGGATCTGCTCTGGGAAAATCACCTTTCTGGGCACAATAGATTCTTATCACGATTTTTCTGAGAACAAGTTCCTTTGCCTTCCCTTCTTCCTCCTTTCCAACATTGTGCTGTGGATCGTGCTGTTTAAGTAACGGCAACTTATTCCACCTAGTTGGTGACACGCTGGTTGGTTGGTAATGCACCGTTTCAAAAAGGTCGACTGGGTGATAAGTATGATTCAGTTATAAATGCCAGATTGGAAAACGAAGAAAAGAAAAATTCTGATTCTCAGTGAATCACAGGCTGCAATTTTGCAATGATAAGTTGCCATCTGTGATTAGCATCCTGTTTAGACTCACTTTGCTTATTTGCTATTTCCTGTTTATCAATACAGTCATCAGCTAATTCAAACACACTGATCATTCCACCACTAAGGCCTATGACTTGGGCTGCTTTTGACAAAACTTTTAAAGGATTTGTCTGGATTTCTTGAGGACCTTTGAGCTCATTTCCCTCTTCTGATCCGAAGCCTTAAGGCAGGACAGGAGTTTGTCATATTCCTTATGATTGCCATCTGTTTAATTCCCTCTCGTCATGTTTCACCAACACTGCCTTTGTAAGCAAGATGGGTGAGAGACAGGAGGTGCTGTACTGTGGGGCTCTTTCCCTCCCCCCGCTTGGGAAAAACAGCTCTTTGGGTCGCCTCTGTCTAGTGGAGAGAGAGGAGGGGGACAGGTGTTCAGTCAGGTCTGCTAGAGTCATCTGTGTTAATGCTCTCGGTCACGCCGGCTCCCGGACCACTCTTTCCCACGCTGCCAGGGGTCAAGACTGGAGCAAGATACCGGATGTTGGGCTCCAACAAACTCTTGTGCCGTACCGTGGACCCCCAGGTAACATCCAAAATGCTGTCTTCACGCAACACTCCATCACCGGTGTTGATAAAGCTTGTGCAATAGCCTGAGTTCCACCAATGAAATATACTTGCATTTCATTTCTAATTTAATTCTGATTTAACTCAAGGAGAATCAGACCATGTACAAGGTTGACATCAGAAATCTGCTTACTTTTAAAGAGTGAGGAATCTTGAATATTCAAGATATAGGACATTTGCATTTCTTCGTTTTATATTTGCGTTCCATGCTTAGTAAGTGAATAACTATAAAAAGTCATTTCAAACAACTTCCCATTATAAAAGAGGATCCAGTATACACCAAAAAAAAAGGTGGTTGATTACCTCCTTACGCAAATGCCCTTGTATCCAGACCTCAAAAGACCAAAATATTCTTTAACCATGACCTCTTTGAGCCTGACACCAGGATGTGGTAAAACGCGGTGAACGTCATCATGATCAAGCACATGTGTGTCTGTCCATATCCATCCGTGTGCTGCACACACAAAGGCCCACAGGCTGAGGGAGGAAAAGACAGATCGTAACTCTCTACCTGCCATTATCACTAGTTGGAGGGCACAGCAAGGCAGCAGGAAGCTCAACACTGCATTAAGTCCTGCTTGCACACATTGATTTACAACCTCATCCATCCTAACCTAGGCCACAGTCAGATGTGCAGAAAGCAACCTAGAGGGGGATTCAACTTTCTCGGCCTTTGGTCCTTCAGGGGTTTTTTTGTTTGTTTTTTCTTTATGTGAGTGAGAAGTTACTGCTATTGTTTTCTTAGGGCCGAAGGGTTTAGACAAGATGATTCCATCTGTTTCTCAAGGAAATAACGAGAAACTTTGAGAAAGTTAAGAGTACAAGCATTCTACCTATTACTATAATATCTATAAGATCTAAAAAAAAAATAATAATAATCGATATCCTAATACTTATTATAATGAGGAATTTAATATATCCAGTATTAAGGAAATTATGAAGTGTATACATTGGGGCCCAAAAGTCTAACTATTGCTAATGTCTCATTAATGTCTATTCTGTCTACGTATATATCTATGTATTGCTCGGAGTCTGTTAATATCCATGCTTCATTATTTCCTGATGAGCTAATTAATACATTAGTGTATATATATGAGTTCATCATTATGAAAGCGTGATCTATGGATGAGTACATTACTTATTTTCTAAAGCTCACGGTGTTATCAATGCTGTTAAGATTCTTTCCCCAAAAGAAAACACTCCGTAATGTTGTAGATGGAATTTTTTTTTGGGGGTCCTCTAGGGAAAAAAAAAAAAAAACGGCGGTTCAGGGTGTTAGATGGATCCTATTATTTCCCAAGAGCCTTATAATAATGAAGTAATTTTTTTTCACTTACATTAAGATTATTCATTCTCAAGGCTAACTGGCTCATTCCACTCTTTAGGCTTCAGAGCTTCCTTCTTAACAATTGTAGGAAATTTGCCGTCTGAACAGGCTGTTATGTTCGCCTTTTCCTTTAAACCTCACACGAGACAAAACACAGTATAAACGCTTTGCATGCCTCAGCTTTGTGGGAGGAAAGAAAGTGTGCCTCTGATTGCAACGAAAAAGAAGGAGGTTAAGAGTTTGTTTTCTTTTGAAATGGGTTGTGTTGACGTGGTGCCTCATATGGTTTTTCGGTCTGCTTTGCTTCTACTCTGGCTATCGCAGCCTTCTCCCTCCCCCACATATCCCTTTTCCTCTCCGCACATCCCCTCCGTAACACCACTCAGTTGAGCTTATATTTGTGTTGGTGACTTCCTAGTTGTTCCGACCTTTGACATCTGGGGTAACAGCAGCTGAAGAGTAGAGGGTGGTGTCAGATCCTGACCTCTGAAACAGTTCTACAGCATCCAAGAATCCACTTTCTAATCCTAATTGACCACAACTTCTGTCTAACCGAGGCTAAAAAAAAAACACACACACACACACGTGAAACAGGGGGAGATTGGAACCGCCGCTGCTGCCGCCGCTGTTGCAATAAAGACAAAACTCTCACCTTGTCCGTGCTGCATGCCGTTGCCGTGTGCAGCGTGTGAGGGAACATGTGTGTGCTGGGTTGTGGGTGGCCAGGAAAGTGCTTCCTTTCCTCGAAACGAAAGAATGGGGTCTGAGGAGTGATGAGTGTGCCAGAATAAGGTTCACTTCCCTTCCCATGTCAGGACCTATAAATATGCCGAAAACAGGAAGCTAACAGGAAAAGAATTGTGGGCAAACTTCAGTCCTAGATAGACACATGTGCAACCCCCAGACCCACCACTACACAAATACGTGCTGGCAAATAGCAAGTCTTTTCCCACAAGCTTGTACCTAAATTAAACCTGCTTGTTATGAACTGCAGCGCCGATCTCTGTTAACACTTTGAACAAGGCTAGAATACATTTTTTTGAATCTTGAGCATCTATATATGTCGACCTAAGAACAGAGTGCTGAAAGACCAGGGCGTGTGGATGATAACTATCAAAAAACAGGAGCAGATCAGCGAGTGGGGCATCATTCTTCACATACTTCTGCTTCTTTTCTGAATATGCGTTTTTGTGCATGCATTTGTAATGTTTTTAAATTCTTTCTCTGCTGTGTTTTTCTTTTCTTTTCTTTTTTTTTAATTTTGCAAATCGAATGTGTGTTCTATGCTGTTTAATAAGATGCAGTGAAATGTTTGCTATGTCCTACCCTTTCCAGTAATCGCCAAGTTTCTGCTACTTCGCTGGGTGTCAACATCAACAGTGTTATCGCCACATCCTTGCACAACAGAAACAGCCTTTCACTTCGAGCGGATTTTGCTTGCGTGCACTAATTTCGATCTGTATGAACTCTCAGAGAACCAAAATTCATTTGGCGTTTCCGAATTGCAAGAGAAAAATGCAATTTCAGTATTTCAGGCCAAATGTAGCTGTTGCGGCACAAAAGTGACCCAGTTATTAGCAGCTATTTTAAAGGGTTTGAATGGTATTTGGAATCTGAGCCACAGATGAACCGAATGCAAGCAGTGATTGTGAACTGGGTTTCAATTTTTTGGCTGAAAGTGGCCCAGCTAGAAGGTTTGCTCTATCATAGCTGCGTTGTGGTTGTGCAGTCAGATTCAGAATGGGTTTATCCGTGTTCTTCCATGTTTTTTGGCCTTAAAACATTGAACACTGCAAAAAAAATAAAAGGCTCACACTTATATCCTTTGCTTGTTTTAAAAATTGTTTCAGTTTCATTTTGAGCCGTGACTAGGCATCTTGTGTAAAAATTGCCACGGGTGCCCGATGCTAATATGGATCACTATATGTTTTTTTTATTATTTTTTTTTAAAAAGCAAGATTTTCCAGGTGCTGCAATTTAAGGATATTTTTAATCGCCCCAAATGTATTTCTGCACATGTTCAAGTCTACATCTCAATCAGAGACCAGCCTGTAGAATAGCCTGCTTGTACTTTCAGACTGAGTCTGTTTTATTTTAATATTTTTTTTTACGTTTCAAGTAATGAATATTTGGTTCCTAGACGCTTCATGTTGAAACAATATCAATATCAATATTTTTAAATGCATGTATTAAAATATGACTTCGTTTCCTGTTTTGTGTGGCAACAAAAAAAAATTATAATAAAGTATATAAAAAAAAATGCTGTTCTCCCATTTTCCCTTTGAAGCTAAAAGTGAAGTAATTCAATGCACACAGTCCAACAACGCTACTGATTCACTAACTCAGGTGTTGTAGGTGAGGCAGTGCATGTGTTTTGGGGGCATGGCTTTAGACTTGGCGAGGTCACAATACAAACATTAGTCACTCACAGAAACCCTTTATGGCAGTGAAGACAATGTAATAGGTCACCAGACTTGTGTGGATTTGTAGAACATTTACAGTAAGGGCTTTGACCGAGATATAGAAGCAAAAGTCTAAACTCCACTGTGAGCTGTCAAGTGCTTTAAACCCCGCCTGTCCATGCTATGAAGAAATCTGTAACAATATACAGTAAACACCTGAGGTCATTTCATACTGTCACGCTGATAGAAAAGATGACTGACAAAACGAACGGTTATGACCACTGGCTATGACTTACAGTCTATTTGCATTTTATTATTATACATTAAGTAGTTATTAATACATAACGTGATCACATAGCACAGGTGTCTATTCACATTTTGACAATGAGCCAAACGTAGCACATAAAGTAATAGTAAGGACAAAGTAAAAGTAAAAGTGAGGTGAGGTGTAAGGGCGTTATGGACTTTTTTTTTTTTTTTTTCACTCCATTGTTTGCTAGAGGGATTATTCAGAAGGGCTGGTGATTTTGGACACTAATGATTGTTGTAAGCTTCCTTGTGTTGTCAGCTTCCCCTCTCTTGGGCCATGCAGGATTGAAACCAGACATGGTCTGACTGGAGAGGAGGACTGTTGATTTCAGCAATGCTGAAGCGATGACAGGTGTGTCTGTTATCTTGTTTATCCTTTAATTGATCTCTTTCCTCTTTCCTTCTCCCAACAAGTCCAGTTCTTGGGAACTAAAAGAACCTGTGACTTTCCGAATATGAGGCATCTAGTTTTTGTAGTGGGCTGTGACGTGGCAAATGTTCATAAATGTTTCCATGAAGTATATTGTTTCATGGGTAAAGTACAGGTGTGATGCTGTTACAGTGAACTTGAACGGTGCATCAGCGACAGAGTCACTCAGCAGTGCTGGGAAAGTGTTACTGTAGTCACACATGAACCTAAATCTGAACCACAGATAGAAGTCTATGAACAGGAACAATGATAAAGTCATACAGAAATATTGGATGCATGGATATGATTGGATTTATGGATATATACACACATTCCATATTTATTACATATTTATACCAGCATCTTTGCACTCTGCACTACTGTGTTTTGTTGTCTTGTTTGCTAGGGCTATCCCTGTAGAGAACAATGGAAAAACCAATGGAGTCCAATTCCTTGTATCTGTACACATACTTGGCCAATAAAGCTGATTCTGATATATATATA
>JAOVYU010000063.1:14057976-14075954 GCA_025674565.1 Synodontis membranacea | reverse complement strand
TATATAAAAGCATATTATGCTGTTTTTTGGCATATCACTGTCCAAATTGTCATTCACTCTTTCATGTTCAGTAGTTTCCTAATAAAGCGTTGTGGATCTGGAGCAGATCTTAAGAACACTAGGTAAGAATACACCCTGCAGAGCACCAATGCATGCACAATTTAACACACATTCACAGCTTTTATCTCACACTTGGTAAATGACGGTCACCAATCCATACAATACACCGACATGTTTTTGGGATGCTGGAGAAAACCCAGTGGAATCTGAGGAAACCAGCTTCTCACAGTGAGTACATGTACAACTTACATACAGACATTAACCCGAACTCAGGATCGAACCCAGGACCCTCAAACTGTGAGGTTGCAACGCTACCCACTGCCTGCCAAAATTGTATCACTCAAAATATATGTGTGGGGATTTAGACATCACGCCCCACGTGTTCCTTAATGCTCTATAAAGTCATCACTGACATACTCGTGCAGATGTCAAGCTGTCTATCAGCAAGGCGTCAAATGGAGTTGAAGAGCAAAGGTTACTGGGAGCACAGGCAAATGGTATTACGCCAGCGTTAATCACATTCTGAGATGCTAGTCACTCTGCCTTAAGGAAGTCTTTGAAGATGAGCATAATAAATGTAATTGATAATTTCATTATTTGTTAACTGAACATGTGTGCATGATGCCCTGTGATGCACTCGCATCTTATCCAAGATCTAATCCTATCTTCTTCCTAGTGTTCCAAGGATTGGGATAGGCTGCAGTATACATTTTTTTTTTTACCTCGTTTCTCAGGAACCGAGCAATCTGAACGAAATCTGCAAGACAAGAAGCAAGAAACAGTCAAATGGCAATAACCAAGAATCAGAGGTTTCTAAATTTCATCCACCCACTCATTCCAAAGAAGTAAATACTTCAATCTTCACCTCAATCTTTTTCCTTATAAAGATCCCTGAAATTACGTTGAAGCAACTTGGGGAATTACATGCATCCTTGTTCACCAAGTCTGCATAATACTTGTTTCGTATTTATTTATTGAACCAACATATAAAGTTAGGGCAAAAGATTGAACTGTTTTTTTTTTTTTTTTTTTTTTTTTAAATATTTCCGAAATTTTTGGTTTGACTTAACCAACATTTATCATTATCAAGCTCAAAAGCATCCTCTTTGACATATTTCAGTTACTGAAATAAACACTAATTAAAGTGCTCATTAAACGGCTTAAAAAGTCAACAAACCATGACTTTAGTACATTCTGGGTGACTTCAAATTTATATTATCAAAATTCAGAGATCAAGTAAAATTTGGAACACTAAACAAACAGGTATGCATAATCTCTGAATCTCATTAAATAACTAATAAAAGGGATAACTCAAAGAAAGACATTTTGACATTTCAGAGACCACATTACGATCATATATGCTTTTTAATAAGTTCTATTTTCTTAACTGTATTCTCTGAGATATAAAATGCATAGATGTTCATTCATTCATGATCTATACCGCTTATCCATTGCAGGCCACTGAAGGAAGCTGAAGCCAATCTATCGCAGAGCTAACACGGAGACAAACAACCATTCACACGAACATTCACACAATTGAAAACTCAAAGTAGGCAGTTTAATCAAGTTGTTTGTGTTGTGGGAGGAAACAGGAGCACCTGGGGGAAACCCATGCAGGCACGTAAAGAACATGCAAACTCCACACAGAAAGGTCCCAGTCGGCTGGCAGGTTCAAACCCAGAACCATCTTGCTCTTGCACCGTGTCACCAGCATAGATTTTAAATTATGAAATTTTAAGTTTATGCATATTAACATTTTAACATATAACTACCAACACAGCTTAGAAGCTGTCTAATATGTCCAGCTAATGTACATCCCTTTCCTGCTAAACTGAAAACTATCTAATGTGCCATTTACTATTTGTATACATTATAAAACAAGCGAGTATAGTAGAAAGTAGTTACTATATGTTTATTACGCATATATAAAGTACACCCCCTCACAATCAGGCAGTTGTCCAATCACCCAATCATGTTGCAGCAACACAACGGATAAAATCATAGAGGTCACACAGATAGAGGTCATGAGCTTCACTTAATGTTCACATCATTCACCTTGCCAAGCCTTAAGCCATGAAAAGTTTACAAGCAGTTTGCTGTGAAATCAGAGCAGGTGTCATCACAAGACTGAAACCAGAAGACACTGACCATTTACAAACCTGAGGAAGGGTATGGAAAGGCCTTTAGAGGTACAATTTCAGGAATACAATTACACAGTTATGTTCAGGGATATAAAGTGTTCAGGGATACAATTATCATTAGTGAAAATCAAAACTGGAAGAAACATGGACTCAAAGACTTGTAGAAGTAGTGCTTCCAAATACTTTCAAAATCCAAAAGAGCAGGTGAATTCCCTACTAATCCTGATATACACCGGTAACCATTTTTAATTATTTCCTTAAATTAATGAAGCAACATCAGTAACAGTGAACTTATTAAACGTCTTTGGACTCACTTGTATACAAAACAAGCATGTCAGTCTTTAAATTTGTTGAAAGTGTACTGCACACGACTCATTTAGGGCTATTAGGTAAAATTAGTGAAGTGGGGGAAAAAATATGACTGATTATAGAACATTTGTTTATTGAAGGTCATTTAAGGGGTTCACATTAAATGCATTCCACAAGCACATTACATGGTATTGTACCACTGCAGTTATGAACAGAAATGGCACCCGTCAATGTCATCAATGGATTTGACTTCACTTATGAACTACAATCTGGCGCGCCGTGACACAGACGCAGTCCGTACAGCAGCAAGAGTACACAACTCCAGAACGTAACTCCTTAGGTCAATCGGGTGGCCACACTTCATCAGTGCTGCCAATATAGCACTAAACTGTTATTAGGGGTCTGACCCAAAAAAACAAAAAAACAACAAAAAAAAAAAGTGTGAGCACTGACTGTGTCCAATACAAGGTGTGGCTGGTAACAGTTCTTTTCTGAATGAATAGAAACAATAAAAGAGCTAAGGAGTGGAGAAAAATTGGTCCAGCTTTATATAGACCTTTGGAACAAATCTGTAGACACAAACACAACATCTGAGATCAGAGGAAGGCGTGCTATAGGCTGTGTTCAGTCCAGAGAATGCCTTTATCAGCACACAGGTACTAGATGTCTTCTTGGAGTTCGTGACTCCTCTCCCACAACAAGTGTTCAGTGGAAGGATCTGGATGTTTTTCCCCCTTTTGTTTTCTCCCTCAGAAGCAGCCAGGGGTCCCACCTGCCCAGTGACCATGGCTTTGCCCTACTGATCAGTCACTGCCCAGGGTGGCCTGGAACTGCCAGCCTTCAGCGCAGACAACATTCACTGCTGCTTGCGGGACCAGAAACGGCCTGCGATGGAAAGTAAAGATAAGCCCTGCTTCTTCTGCTGAAAAATATCAGTCTGCCTCTGCTCCTCCTCCTACACACAAACACAAGGGGATTATCAAATACTGACCATGAAGACAGAAGGACAAAACTGTATTAGGAACACTACAAGTTATAAACACTGCCGAAATGATCAGACATCCAAATCAGAATACCAAGTCAGTCTTCTTGATTAACGTTCTATAACTGCAGATCTGATAACGAAAGAATAAAACACTTGTCATCTGCCATTACAAAAAAAAATAATCCACATCAATCACTGAATCTAAACATGCTGTGTATATGATGGATATACTGCGTGTTATACATATGAACAGTCAAAGTAAAAAGTATGTGAACCCCTTGGAATTGTCCATATTTATGTGAAATTCCCATATAAAATATGGTTGTATCTTCATAGCTTCATGCAAGTCACAGTAATGAACAAACGCAGTCCCGTGCAACTACAGATACATAGATCTTCAGAGAAACTTTGACCATGTTGAATTCATTATTCGAACTTGATGGTTGGAAAAAGTAAGTGAACCCTGAGCTAATGACATTTTAAAAAGCTCACTGCAGTCACAATTTAGAACACCTGGATTCCATTTAATGAAACGAGTTCAGAAGTGTGGCCTAGAATTACTCTGACTGATTTAAAAAAAAAAAAAAAAACACTGAAAAGTTTGAGTTTGAGCTTTTGATGAAGAAGCATATCCAGATGGGAATCATGTCTCACACAAAAGAACTGAATTGCTCACGTACATAACGCTGGAAAGGGTTACAAAGTCATCTCAAGCATTTTAGATATTCATCAGTCTACTGTTAGGCAAGTTGTCTATAAATGGAGACAATATTGATAATATGGTATTGTGGCTACTCTGCCTAGAAGAGGGCACCAAGAGCATAGCACAAAGTTATGAATGAGGTAAAGAAGAACCCTAGAGTGACAGAGAACAATTGAAGTGATTAGAAATGGCTAACATCTCTGTTCATGATTCAACAATATGCAAAACATTGGACAAGAAAGGAGACCATGGCAAGATACCAAGAAGGAAGTCACTTTTGTCAAAAAAGAACAGTGCTGCATGCCTGAATTTGAATTTGCCTGAAGAGCACTTGGACACTTCACAATGGTACTGGGAAAATGTTTTGCAATGTTTTGCGGTGGAGCAATGAAACCAAAATTGAGCTATTTGGGAGGAACCAGCAGAACTCCATTTGGCGTAAAAAGGGCACTGCATATCAACATCAAACAATCATCCCTACACTAAAGTATAGTTTAGAGAACATCATGATTTGGGCCTGCTTTGCTGCATCAGGGCCTGGACAGACTGCCATCACTGAAGGGAAAATGAAGTCCCTTCTGTGATTCAGAAATAAAAGTTTTTTTCAACCAATAATCCAGGATAATGTAAGGGTGTCTGTCCGCCAACTGAAGCTCAGAAGATGCTGGGTGATGCAACAGGACAATGACCCCAAACATTGCAGCAAATCCACAGTGCAGGCCAGTCAGAGCCCAGATCTCAATCCAGAAGCCATGCATGGAAATCAACCAAAGAATAGGGACGAGTTAATGCAGTTCTGCAGGGAAGAATGGGTTAGGAGTCACCTCGCACGATGTGCAGGTCTGATCTGCAGTTACGGGAAGCGTCTGGTTGAGGTCATTGCTGCCAAAGGAGGATCAACCAGTAATTAAATCCAAAGGTCCACTTACTTTTTCTCTTACCACTGTGAACATTGAATATGTTTCTATAATAAAGGCATGAAAGAGTAGAATTTTTTGTGTTATTGGCTTAAGCTCATTGTGTATATCAGAACCTGTGACTTAGATGAAGATCAGAGCACATTTTATGACCAATTCATATAGAACACCAGATGATTCCAAAGGATTCACATACTTTTTACTTTGACTGTATATTCCGCCAAGTCCTCATATATATATATATAAACCAATTATCCATTCCATATTTGTTCAGTATTTATTCAAACATCCTTCCACGTTGATAACCAAATACCCCTTCCATATTTATACCAGCATCTTTGCACTCTGTACCATTACACTATAATCCTGTTGTCTGTGAATACAGTAAATATGCTATGTGTTTTCTTGTTTGCTGTATGTCTATTCTGTTAAGTACACCTATATCACAGCCAAACACAGTTTTTTTTCTAATGATGGGCAAATGAGTTTCAAGGCAAGCTCAATGCCAGCACTTCATATTATACAAGAAGTCTGGATTAGGAACTAATACAGTTCCAGAAACTATAGCCTAGGATCAACCCTGATGGAAATACAGTATACCTCAAATTATCAATCTCAGTTGACTTGGATAGCGTATGGAGAGAGAGAGAAAAAAAAGAAGAAGAAAAAAAGTCTTGTATGACAACGTTACAAGAGGAAAGGTGTTCAGCATACCAGTGCGAGCTGTGCTTGTCTCCTTTTAAAGGCCTCAATGGGGTCCTCCTCATGAGCGTAGTTTTCCAGTACAGTACGCACATCCTCCACACCGCTCAGCGCAATTGCTGCACAGGACAAAGGATCGTAAGGACTTGGTGCGTGCTTTCTTTCTTGCAACTGCAGGTATTATACACTTACTTTTAAGAAAGGCAGCCAAGTCGTAGAGTGTGCGGTCCTCCGAGTTACCATCCCACTTACGCAGTGCCATGCCGTTGAAGGGCTGCAGGCTGAAGGCCTCTCGCTTGCAGTCAACTACAATTACTTTAGAAGTGTCTCTGTTCAGACAAGACACGTCCTGATGGTGGGAATAAGAAGAGCAGAGTGAGAAAAAGAGAAAGAATTAAATAATACGCAATTTAGTTTCACGACCTATTAGTTAAAGCAAATCTAGGATCACAAGCATTTTTCATAATCCATTATGTACAGTTACGATATAATCACAAACAATGCCGATACAACAGCAGAAAAAGAATTTGGTTTAATTGCATATTTATAAAATTAAAGATTATTAAAAAGTACATCAAGTACACTTTTAAGCAGAAAAGTAGGGAAACAAACATTTGCTTTTAAAAAAAAGATTTTAATATTCAATCAGCTACTTGTTTTTATGAAAAAAATTATTAATCCATCAGAGGTGTACTACAGTATATGCTATTTCATTCCTGCTTTTTAAAATACCTTGTTGACTATGCAGTCAGTTAAAAAAAAAAAAAAAAAAAAAAAAAAAAAAAAAAAAAGGTTTGTGATAACTGTCAGCAGATGTTGTATTTCTAAAAACACCACTAGATTAGTTTAGGCACTAAACAAAGGCTTAGAATTTTGACCACTCAGTTCAAGATGTTGCAATCTTTTTCTAGGTCTTTCTGTAGAGTCCTCAAAACTCTAATTCTGTGTACTTTGTCATTTCATTTCACCGTTTCTTTTTTCTAAGCACCTGATAATTATTCAACTTGATCATTGTCTTTTAAACAGGAAGAAGTCTGACAAAAGAGTAATACACAATGGTCCTCATATGTGGGCTTTAAAAGGATACACATACAGTATAGTTGGGAGAAAACCTGATGTCCTCACATGAGGGCAGTGGGGTCTCATCAGGTTAAATATAAGGAAATTTGTGATATCAAGCATGCACGAAAGGTCAGGTTTTCTATGTGTTTAATCATTTCCATCGAAGCATGTGTAGATATGACATCCAAATGGATTTGATCTAACACGGATCATCAGGTTTTACACAAACACATGAAGTCTGTGTCATGTGTTTACTGCATTTGACAGAGCTGTTGTTAATTAAAATGTTGGCTAAAGTGGATCGCTTTCATGAAATGAACAAGAAAGAGTATTTGAAAGAGGGTTGTGGCTTTATAGTGTAAATCGGACTAGACTGAACGCAGAGCCGCAGAAGGTGAAAGGTTATGGGTTGCTTTAAAAAAAAAAAATAATAATAATAAATAAATACTATTTTCCAATTCTGATGGGAAATCAAAAGCATTAACTTCAGGTGATGTTAAATTGATTGTTCGCTGAACAGTGTTCCAAATTTGGTATCTCGCAAGCCAATGAGCCAACATTAACATGTAAACTGGACCACAGATGAACCTTTGTGTAGAGTTAAGAAAGTGCTCAGCGCATTCAGCTGCATCCATAAATACAACAGGACTGTGGACCTGTTTCTCATTTGTTTTCCAGCCTGTTCTCATTCATTCAAAGCACCGTCAATGAACCATTAAAAAAAATGTTGCTCCTACGCACGGTGTTGTCATGCTCTGCTCATGTTACAATATCTGAGAAAAGTGACAGAATTTATCATGACATATAATGCTGGATCAAATAGTCTTCATGTCTGCTTTAAAAAAAAAAAAAAAAAAAAGAATAATAAATGAATAAAAATCCATGCACCCTTTAATGACATGAACCATATTCACACCTATGCATCTGTAAAGAAGTGCAAACTGTTAACACCCACTCATTGACCCCTGTGGTGTCTCTCCATCTCTCCCACACACAACACACACATTTTCTCTGCGGCAGCTGTCTCACTTGTGGGCCCCAGGAGCAGATGGACAGGGACGCTGTACTCTCCCTATCACTGAGGTCATCTGTATCCCCCTGAGGCGCTGAACACAGCGGCAAAGCAAGGGGGAAGAGAGAAGGAGAGCGACAGATAGATACGAGAGAGACACAGCTAGGAGAGCTGGCTAAATATTGAATGAGAGAGCCAAAAAGGAAACCCCTGTAGACCTGGACGCACACGCGGCACGCTTCACACTGATTTACATGTTTGTTGCTCCTGTAGAGACACAGCAGGAGCCCAGAGGGAGCTGCAGTGTGTACATGTTTGACGTAGTGCAAGTGTGCATTTAAGCGGTCTTTAAGGTATTGGTGATTAGCGATGCTAGAGCCTGCAGAGCCTTAATACCTCAGAGTGCTGTGTTAACTGGGAGCAGTGTTAAGAGTATTAGGTTGCTGTATCAGACAAGCTCTAATTCCCCCCAGGTGAAGTGTAAGAGGACGCGTGCCTCAAAGACACACGCACTCCAAGCTCTGTGACTGGGAGCATGCCAGAGGTCAGGGTGCTGTTCACCATCTACTGGTGTCATGTCCACACACAGGCTTTGCTTTGTAAAGTACTCACGATGTTTTACGTATACCTGTAGCTACATAACGCTGTGCCTACCCTTAACCGTAAGCAGAACGTAATCAGTGCAGGGTGTTTTCCCCCCCTCAGTATAGACAAAAGCACTGAAATACTTGACTGCTGCAAATCCTATGTACGTCTTAGTAGATGGAGAACGGCAATATTCCATTAACCTCAAGACACAAAAGAAAAAAAGTGTAGTGGTATAGTTTTGAAATAAAAGCACTTTTGTTTATGGTAACTATCCAAGTGTCACCAGGAGGTCAAAACTGTCAAAAATGCGGGCATGTACTGTGCGGTCATCAAATCCAGCTACACACGCATTTCAAGTCTGATGCTTCCCGCCTTTTGCTTCTCAGTATGCCAGATGGGAGGTGAGGGGGGACGGGGGAGGGGACGAAGGAGAAGGAGGCAGGCAGTGCGGGAGGTGAGTGAGGGAGCGAGTGGCCGAATATGGGACGAGGTTGCAAGGCCAGTCAGACACTGGTGAAATGTGACCAATAAGGACATGCACACTCCCACACACAAACACACACACACGCGCATGAATGCACGATTCTGTCATGCAACAACAGGTTTCAACAAGCAAAAGCAAAAACCTGGTTCAAATCTCTGTGGTAAATTATGATGCATGTTTACAGAACCTGCATAGCTGCATGCAACAAAGCGCCAACATTTCATTCCACATCACCACCTAGCAGTTTAGGGCCAAGCTCGAAACGATAAGGACAGTGCAAATGTTGACGCGTCACAGTTTAACCTTTGTCCTTTCAGCCTTCAATGATTCGCACCGCCGAAGTCATGGTCAAAGCTTTTCCTGTTTTGCAATGATCACTTGACGCAAATGACACAGCTCTCAGCCTTAAACATCAAATGAAAGAAATGATATCTAGACATAACTTTCCTCCGTTTACCTCGCTGAGATATTCCTAGCGTGTATGAAATTATCAAGTACTTTTCTCCTCCAAGTTAATCACGGTCTCAAAACAGCATCATTCTGTGCAGTAACATTATCTGCGCTTATACAGGCACATGAACGTGGCTTCGGTAACCAGTGACGAAGTAGCTGAGAGGGACAGAAGGTTAATGAGGCACAAAAAGAGGGTGAGGAGAGGACGGTAAGAAACTGCTATTGTCCGGGGCTACTGAAAGAAGGAGGGAAAAAAAAGAAGAAGAGCGGCATAGCATGGGGGAAAGAAAGAAAGAAAGAAAAAAAAAAAAAGAAAAAAAAAAAATCAATGGAGGAGCAGAAGGGCGGCACGGGGAAGAAACATGGAGGCTTTGCGGCATTATGCCACCTGGGTCACTGAGGAGAAGAGGCCCATGGGGGGGGGCAGGACTGCAAACATGTGATAAACATACTAGTGCAGTTTAAAAAAAATAAATAAAAAATGGCCAGAGAAAACAACTGCAAAGTTTCCACACTAAATCTTTCTGTTTATATAAAGGGAGAGACAAAGACAGAGCGGGGGCTGAAGAAGAAAGAGTAATCATTTAGAAATAGTTGGTGAAATAATTGGAACGTTGGCAAATGGCCATTATACTGTCAGCCAAATTACTGGAAAAGGACTTGAGAAACCCCCTACAAAACACACACACAAACGCACCACAAACACACCACAAATACACAAACACTAACTGTGAAAAATTCAAGGAAGCAAATTAACTTCTGATTTTTACCTTGACGTGATGGCCTTCCATGTAGCGTGTGGCATCCCGGAAGAGACGGTACATAACGAAGCCCTGTGGGTCTATGCTGTCAATCAGCGGGAATGCCGTCTGGCCAGATAATACACAATACATGTTAACACTCAGGTAATCACTTGGGTTCTCTACAAATTCAATTCAATTCAATTCAATTCAATTCAATCTGTATAATGGACACTGTCACAGAACAGCTTTACAGACAAATCTAAATTCCTGATAGAAACTTTAAACATATGAATTCATAAATGTATGCCTGATAAGTGAAGCCTGAAGCGACGGTGACAAAGAAAAACTCCCTGGCATGACGTGTGGAAGAAACTTTGAAAGGAACTAGACTCAAAAGGGAACCCATCCTCATCAAGTCACTGGCTTCTAATAACAGTGTGGTCAAAAGTGCCACTGCGTAGCCAGGAAATTCGCTATCATTTGAACATGAAGTCTCTATTGTTGAAGTTATCCACTGTTCACTGGCAAAGACTTGAGTGCTAACTCAAGGAACTAGCATAGCAGTCCTAAACTTACCATGGCAACTGTAAGTCCTAAGCCATCATGGCACATTAAGAACTCCTAGCCAAAAGCAATCATTCATATCTTTTACTAGTATCCATGTGTGCTGTGCGTAACACATATTTGCACACGTAACACACGAGCATACATCAGAGTAGGGAAAACTACATTTACAGGAAGTACGGGACTTCTACAATTCTGAGAACTGGTAACCGAGAGAACCTGAAATGACTGAACTCTTGTGATCCTAATCTGACCCGATACGATTTCTTTATAAATTCTTTAAAAAACAAACAAACAAAAAAACAAAAAAGATATCAGTGATATGCCGAGACACTGCACACCGAGTAAGTAAGATATGATGAGTAAAATCCCGTCTCCCACAACAACACACCAGCTGTAGAGCCTCTTTTGGAAAACAATATTTAAAAAGCTTTTCAGACAGCTTTAACGAATCACAGAAACAGACAGTCAACTCATGGTCTTGTACAGGAAAACTCAGCAGATGCAAAGCATCAAACAGCATTTGGAAGAGAAACACTTTTGTTTTAAGTTGTGCTGAGACCAGCAGTCTGACCAGACATGCCCTAACAAATTCACGGTCAGAGAGAGAGAAAGGACAACAACAACAGACGGCAAAACAGAAGCATGATTAGACCGTGTGTATGCCTTATTAGCATATCAATGTTGACAAAACAAAGGCGTGTGCCCACTATAAAAGCCTACACAGGACCCACAACAAGTCCAGTCGCATATTGGGTAATCGGGTAAACAGGCACGGTTCATAACTCGGCTGGTGCAACAACAACAGCAGCAGCAACAAACACAAGAACAAAGGTGTGTATCGTCCATGTGTGTTGGGTTGACTATGGAATTAAAGCAATGCTATTTTGGAAAGCTTAGGCTTAGAAAAGGATAACGTTATAAAAACAGCCGTAATCAGGTCAAACCATCAGGAACAGGACCACATCTTCACGCTTAAACCGAATCGTGGTATTCCACGCTTATTGCTTCGCCCTCACTGGTTCAGGCTCTTCATTCCAATAATATTTTTACAGACTGATGGAGAACATGGTGCTTCTGCTCCTCTTAATGCTACTCACCATGCCAGTTTCTGACGTGAAGATGACAATCTCATAAAGCGGAGCTAGTTGCTGGAACAGGTATTCGATGCCAGGACGCTTCTTAAAACGCCAGCCTGTGGCCAACTATCCAAACACGCGCGCGCACACACACACACACACACACACACACCGAAAAGTTCACATTAGTACAACGACAGAGATTGCAAATAACTTTGAAAATCAACAAAATGCGTCGTTTGGCCAGGGGTGCCCAAATTCTGCATGCAACTGTACATGGTATATGTGGTTTAATAAAATGTAAAGAAGACATTTCAGAAACAGGGTCAGACGCAATTAGTTCAGCAGGTATAAAAAGCTAGACAAACAGGAGCATACTGCATAATGTCATTGGACTGACTGCATAATTTAACGCCAGCAGCAGCAGCAGCAATGCAGCAGGTACCGGCTAGTCAACCAGTCGTTTATTTTTTTTACACCAATGAGGTCTGGGGCGGGCTCATATTTCATTTTTCTTCTTGGTTAAGGACACGAATTAGAACCACTCTACGTGCATGTCCAAAAAAATAATAAACAAAACAACTGCAATCAACAGTGTGTCTACAAAATGATAGCGAAACTGAACTATCTATAAGGAACAAAAAGCAAAATAGGGGACAAATGCAGCCCAGGATCCTTTGGTCATGTCACTGTAGATGTTTTTTAAAGCGTGACAGGACGTACCGACCACTCGGGATGAAGTAGAACATCAGTGAGCTCTAGCACCAGGGTGTATGGAGGCTGGTAATACGGCTCCTTCAGAGGGTCGGGGAGAAGCTTTGGACTTGTGGGTTCAATGATCATCTGCAGTGCACAGGATTGTTCAGTACAATTCATAATAATTCAAAGAATTGTCAACGTGTTTCGTCTGCACAGAAAGGAGTCAGGAAGATTCAGCTCACCTGTCTGTAATCTTTGAAATATTTGAACGATCTCTTGAGCTGCTGGATAACGGGCCCATCTACATGAGAGGAGGAAAATTGGGTTAGAATAAATACATAATTTGGAGTTGTGCTTAGGTGTCCTGACTGGTGTTCTGATATGAGCCATTTACACAAAAATACGTTTTAAACCAGTCATTTACATAATGATCAAATCAATGAACTAATATCGGCTCTGTGTTTTCTAAACTCAGGCGGTTTTCGTAATCTCCGTGCATATTTGGCAAAGGGAAGTTTTCCTTTCTGTCATACTTCTGACTAACAAATGAAACAGAGTTTTAGTTTTTAGCCATCTCACGCTCATCAGCCAACGCTTTAATTTCTTCTGGTTCGTTTAATTATGAGCAATCCAAAAGCGTCGGTTCTGGACTCGGCAAACAGACTGACGGGTGTGAAAGCATCCCTAAAGATCCTAGGGAATCCTTAAATAGGCTAGGGATAAATTGAAAAGTAGGATGAAGAACGGAGAACACAAAGCTGCGTTGAAAAGCGAAAAGGGAAAAAAAAAAAGGGAAGAACGTTTGATCTTTGATCACAGTAACCCACAAAACCCCACCAACCATAACAAAACATCACATTTCTAATCGTTCGTTTAAGACTTTTGTCTGCCACAAGAGGTCAAGATCAGCCCAGAAGAATAGACGGTTGCAAGGACCGTTAAAGCTGATCTGAGGAGACATCGGCGAAGAAAAAAAAAGTTCAGTGCAACAATTGCGTGTACTTTGAAGAGCCCCTTGTCCTAACCTTGTTTGTCAGTGTAATGGAGAGGCCTATTGTTGAGCTAGAGAGGCTCGGTGGCTCTCTGGAGGGATGTCCATTGAAATGCCGGATGGAGGGAGTGAGAGAAGGATCGATGGCTGGGCCTCTAGCCTTAACAAAAGCTTTCTTTAATCTTGCACTAGTATAGCATATGCTCTGCTATTTTGCCAAAGGCCATTATTGCTCAATTGCCTTTCTTCTCCTTTTACCTTTCTTAGGAACAAGCTTGTTTTTTTTTCCCCCCATTTTTTTGTCGGATGCGTTTTTAAAGGGGGGAAAAAAACACTACAAACTAACACCGGTATCACACTTCTCTGAACTTGGCGCACTAGGGCACATGGCCAATCGGGCCGGTCAGGCGTTCGGGACACTGTTTGTTTGTTGGATTTTTTTGCTTCTGGTGGTGGCTTACTGACTATGTGTGCCTGAGGACGTCCAAAGTTTTTAGTCGACACGCAGGACACTGTTGATGTAAACAAATGGCGTTTACAAATGTTGAGGTAGCAAGGTGTGCTCAGGTTTGTGACAAAGTGACACAACAGTATCAAAAATAAATAAATAAATAAATAAATAAATAAACTTGGCAAATGATGCAATACCTTTCTACATCCAGCATACCTGGGGTTACTAGGAAAAAGTTTTGCTTACACTGGAACAAAACATCCCACTACCTGGAAACTTGTTCAAACTCGACATTGTGAAGCACCTTTTGATTAAGTAGTTGAATGGTTTGTACACATAGCCTACACATACATGCATGCTCGAAAGAATAGTACCACTTGGCAAGGAGCCAAGGCTTTCAGAAAGGACGCTTGCTTAGCTCCCCAAGGACTCCTTTACTGAGGGGCTCGGCCCGCATCCCTCCGCCAACCTTCTGCTGATGAAGGGAAGGGTTAGCGTGAGGCCAGAAGGCAGCTAGGCCACATCCACACTCCCCTCAGGGACCTGGTGTTAAACCGCAGTCTCTAAAGTAATTATCAGCCTTCGTTATGACATTAAACGCCGTCATGTTAGACACCAGTGTCCTAAGCTTTGGAGGTTATAAATCAAAGAAGTGCGTATGTTCGTGCGCGTAGATGAAAACTTCGGGACATGCATGCTGTTAATTATCGCAGCACTAGGTGAGCTTGGTTCCTCTAGCCATTTTATTTGAAATCAGTCTGAACAGAAAGGCACAGCCGGCTCTCCATTACCACAGCTGTGTGACAGCGTCGCTTTCTCCATTTGCAGTCACTGCCTGGTCTGTATCATTCTCTGCCATCTTAATTAAAACCATTTAGAATAGGACCGTCCATCTAGCTCCAGCTGAAAAGGTATAAAGTGGACGCAGTTCAAATCATAGAAAAGCCTTCTCTTTGGATAAAAGTATCAGAATAAAACAAACAAACAAACAAACAAAAAAACCCAAGCAAAACAGTGAATAGAAAATATCAGAATTGGATTTGTCAATAAACTTCTAAAGAAATCATGCAAGATTTCTTGCTAGTTCTTATCTGGTACCACCCACAAGGCCTTACTGTAACTAATTTTGCACAAGTCCTTACTCAGTAACCGGAAGGTTGTGTGTTCTTGTGCTAAGTGAACACATATGTCAGACATAGAGACCATATGAGTGACGCAAAATATTAGCTTGTTTGTGATGTTCCACACAAGCAATGTTCAGTATATTAAGAGGCAAAAGAGCACAGTAATCCGACACGAACACCCTGAGCCACTTCTTTTTCCTCTTGTATCAATTTGCACGTTAGAGAGACTGATATGGAGAAAGTATTTGACTTACCATTATCAAATTCATCTGCTATCTGAAAAAGGAGGGAAAAAATGATGGTCAGGCAATAAAACAACAACAAAAAAATATGTCAGATATGTGCAAATTAAAGTAAGTAACTTAATTAGGATAACTCTAAATTTCCTCTATGCACATTGAAACCTGGAGGACAATACTGGATGACTTAACAGGGCTATATAATTCATTATTATAGCAATAGCAGCAAAACCTAAACAACTTTAAACAACCAACTGTATGACTATCAAAATAAATCTTCAAGACTGTTGACAGTGACCCCCCCCACCAAAAAAGCTAAAGATTTCCACATGCATGTCACTTTTATTGTCAACGTTTTCACTGTGCAAGTCTCTTAACCCTGATCAGGTGAAATAACGTTAACACAGCTTACTAGTTTAACTGGAAGCTCAATTGAAACACATACTTATAATAGGATTTGGAAAAGACCTGTCATGGTAACAAATCCACAACCTGCCAGGAAATAAGCAAGTGACAATGGGGTTCTATCTCATTCACATTCAAAGGACATGCCGGATCATGCACAAAATGCTTTTTCGTTGACAAACTGTTGACCTGTTGAACAAGCTAATCCATCACACCTATTCATAAAACCACTACAAGTAGATTTGAGAAGGGGGGAAAAAAATGGACAAGCGGCTAATGTAAATACAAAGCAAACGTCAAAAGTGAATCAGATAGATTGCGAATTGCTGGCAGGGCACAAAAAAAGGAGGCGGGGTGATGGGGCAGGAGTGGAACCCTCGGAGGTTGCTGGGCTGGAATAAGCTATGGACAAAGTAATTGGTACAACAATCAGATCAGCACCTGATGCTGGTAGCAGTCCCAAATTATCCACGCAGAAAGCTTAAAGATAAACAAAGCCTTCTTTATAAGCTCCTCCTCCACTTGTATCCTTCAATTAACTGTGCAGTTACACCAGCCAATTAATCAGGACTCAGATACACTCCAAGCTGATGAATATTCAGATGCATCTGCCAGGACGGCCATTGCGAGTTCCCACCCTACACGTGTGGCAGAACAGCCACGTGCTGACTCTACAACCCTGCCTCTGTAGTGGACGTGGAAACAGGGAACAGCGGTGACGTTGAGCTTGGTTGTTAAGATGGTTTTGGACAGTGTCTGGATAGAGAAAGGTTGAAGTGATATCAAAGGGGAACTGCATTTGGTGACTGAAGTCTACTCTCAGTTTTCAGTTGCAGCCAGATGGCAGGATTGGCTTCGCCTTCATTGTGGTGTTTTGTACCGACCCACCTTCTTTTACAAAGGGGATCAACTCTTTCTGTTGTGGGGGACCCCCGTTTTCATCCCTCCTGAACGTCTCTGGGATTTCTGCTCGGACTTCTGTGTTTGCCTAGGACTTGGTCAAGCCACCACCTATGCTAACCTTGTGGCAGTTTGTTTCCATCTGCACAGGTTGCTGGGATACAGGAGGGTGCTGGGTGGAGCTGAAGAGGAAGTGGAGCCTGGTTTGTAGAATTTTCCCTCAGTTAGATGAGCTTACATTTTTTCCTTCCCATGGTGTTCAACTTCCTTTTAGATACTTTATCTTTGTACTGCTCTGCATTCACCTTGATGACGTCCGATACCACCCGCTCCATCACCTCTTTTCTGCTGGCTGTGGATCAAGTCATTGTTGTTTCCCCATCCATGTTCTCCCTGACTGGGTCCTGCCAAAAATTTCCTGATGTCTAAGCTGGCTTATTCCCTGGTGAGCCGCTTCTACTGGCTTCCACCTTTGACTTATTCAGACCTGAACTTTGGCATTACTTATGACTCCCTCAGGTCCAGTAGTCTTCTGCTACCTGTAACCCAGCCAGACCTATCTGAGTGGCAACTGCTGGGTGTTCTTCTCAAACAACCTGGTATTTGAACGGCATTGAGGTAGGCCTAAGCACATCTGAACTCGTTTGCCTTGGAGTCCATACTTGAGTTGGTAGGTACATTTTCTGGGGTCACAGCAGTCACTGGTACAGGATGTAGTGGTTTCCCGGGGAGCTGGCTTTTTTTTTTTTCCCTCTCCAGGTCTATCCCAGGAGACTAAGCCAGAGGCAGGAATATGCCCCTGAAGGGATACCAGCTTATCATAGGGCACCACGCACAAACATTCACAGCAGTAGACAATTTACCCGAGCCAATCATTCTACTGCCATGGTTTTGGAAGTTGAGAGGAAACCCACATGGACATGTGAGTAAAACATAGGCTCAGCACCTGAGCTCAAGAGTGGTGAAACTGGTTCAAATACATTTTTAAATAAGTTATGAAGAGGTAAATCACATGCATCTTCTCGGGTAAATGATGTATATTAAAGGCATAAAAAACAAATTGAGGGTACAACACCAGAGACAAGGAAAGGTACAGGTTTTTTTCTCCCCACTGAGAGTAAGACAAAACTGATCCAGTGTTCCAGGGTAATTTTAAACATTTTAATTTGCACGAAAGATTGATAAGGCAATGTAATGTGCAGCCATTACACAACCAAAGTTTTTGGGCAAAGTCCAACAAGAATAAATCTCTGCTGTTTTCGAGACCATATGTGAGAATGGCTGGATAAAACACACACACACACACACACACACACACACACACACACAACAGCTTTCTTGCTCTCCTGACACCTACTGGAGATTTA
>JAOVYU010000063.1:13906496-13917325 GCA_025674565.1 Synodontis membranacea | reverse complement strand
TATAGTATAATATAATATAATATAATAGTTCTCTGTGGTGAGGAATTTCCTGTGTGGAAAAACCAATAATAAAAATTGTTACGAAAAACTGCTGACACTAGGGACTCTTCAAGCATTCAATAAACATCTTCCCACAGAAAGCATCAGCATATCAAGATACATTTTCAAAATCTTTCTCTGTGGAGCATCCATGTTTAAGTTGTTACTATAGAAACGAATGAGCGCGTCATCACAAAACTATTGTTGGAGCTGCTGTTATAGAAAATGATTCTACAGCTTCTAACCAATCAGAATCAAGCAGTCAGCAGAGCTGTGATATAAAACAGGATTCGATTATTTTACCCAGAAGGATCATTTAATGGAATAAAACGGTTCCAAAAGCAATCCAGGCATAATCAGATTAGGTTGCATTTAAGTAACCCAAAAGATCACATTACTGATTACATCTTTAGTCGCGTAATTTGTAATCAGGACAGGATTACACGACCTCCGAAAATGACCAAACTCTGTTTATAGGCAGTAGGAGGACAGAATTTGGAAGACGGAACGGGACCACATGGGAAGCTGAGAGGAAGGTGTGTGTAGCAGAGAGAGACATGTGGGCCTAGCGTGGGAGGTACAGTCACTTAGCAAGCACACACACGTACATTCATAAATGCTGTGAGTGCCAAGGTTAGCAGGGTTAATATGTAGTCATGGAAACTGCAACACTGGAGCTGTAAGACAGAGACGTGCCTCTTTTTTTTTTTTTTTTGCAGAAAGAACAAGATGAGAGGACAGAGCGATCCAGAGAAAATCAGCTAACCACAAAAGAAGCTTCTCTGTAGCATCCTAATCACTTAAACAGAGTGTCAGATTATGCTTAAAGTGTTTCATTTTAACTTGAGGTAATCCAGTGCTAAGGTTCTCAAAGTGGGATCTGGTACCTTCGTTCCACCAGCACAAACCAGGCGCTGGTTCAGATATGGTTCAACTTGCGAACCTTCGAAAAACTGGTTTGCTTTTCTATGAGCTAGAGCCACACTATTAGGTCACTGTACACTGCCTTTGCTTTCCCAGCTGCTAGCCCCCACTACATGGACTTCACGGTTTTTTTCTTCTTCTTTGGATTAGTCAGACGAGACACTACACTAGCTCTGTTTTTTTTTTCCCTTAATGGAGGTCACAAAGTTTCAATTGGTTTGTTGGTCATGATAATCCTGCCCCAGGCCCTGATCCTGATTTTAGCATCTCTTGGTTCTAGACCAGTAAAGAGTTGGTGCATCTCTGGAACCAGATTGTCCCAAGAGCGAAGAGCTGGTATGAGATTAGGCGACTGTTCCGAACCAGCCCTCGAACTGCCGTGGTGGAAAAGGAGTATTAGAAGCATAGCCTAGGGGTCTGCCCAGTGTCACAGCGGTGGAAACCACAGCCAACCACTAATAAAAGTTTATTTATTATTCAGGATATAGTCATAAATCTGTTTGTCTGATCACTTTTATACAGTGTATATTCAGTAACACAAAAAACAAGCAATGTCAACTTGGACCTAATGTTTCTGTCAGAGGGCAGATCAGAAATAAAAAGCTCAGTGGCTCTGGTGAATAGTCAGAATATTACTGTGCGTTCTCCAATAATGAAAACCACGGATCTAATATATATGGGATATTAGGTCCTTAGTTGATTTAATGGTCTGCCTTTCCATCTCTCTGCATATTTTTTGCCAATGATAAAATTTATACTGACACATGGGTAAGTTGCCAGTTCTGTTTTTCCTCTTTTTTCTCGGTCACATCTGTCAGCCATGTTATGACTGTCTGCACTTTGTGTGTAAAACCTCTATATCTGAGATCTCTATACCTATAGCTCTGACACAGCAGTATTTCATTTTAATGCTTTTCTTCGAGTGCATAGAATTAAAAGATCAACACTGCATCAACCTATACCTGCATTCGCCTAAAAAAAAAAAAAAAAGCTGCACTCAAGAAATCATTTACAGTGATTCATCCATTAAATAGTGTCTGTTCATCTTGGTTTGGCTAGAAATCATGAGAAAACAGTAGCCGTGATATGCTCAGAATCATTAGATACAAGCAGATAAACAAAAAGGAAACTGATGATATACAGTTAGTCTAATAAAACAAAAAAAAAATTATATGGATTGAGTGGCATTGTAGCCCTGTAAGGCTGCAAACTAAAGGTCTGTAATCCAAAGTAAACAGACTATACAACTCAGAGATTGCGCTGGAATGCATGAACTCAATAAAGTACTGTACATGAGAGTAAAGCTGTACCACAGTGGGATCATTGCCTCGGGGTGCAATAGACGCTGTGAGTCATGGCAGAATTGCAATCTGATGAAATACAGAATGTCATGGTCATGAATCACATATGGAAAAAACAGGACATCCATGAGCATGTGTGTATAAAATATTTTTATTCCCAGGGTGTGGTATAGAGAGTGTGGAATGGGAAACTCATTGATATTTGAGAAGAACAATGTGTATTGTGTTTGCTTTATTTTGACTTGGGGCGGGGCAGAGTCAGTCGAGATCTTTCTTGGAATAAATCTAAGCCAGAAATATAAAGTAGATTTTCATCAGTTCTTAAATTCATAGCACTTGCATGAGAGAATAAAGCTCTGTTTTGAAGCCAGTGTGGGTGTGGTGTGAAGTCTGATTTCTCTGTGAACATTATTTGACATAAAATTTCTTACTTGACTTCCAGATTAAGTCCATAGCTACGAGCGATAAAGGCAGCGTTACTTCCAAGTGGAACTGGGGTCGATACTAAAAACTGATGATCTCATATTGTACCATAGCAGCATTACACCACCTGGTGGTAGATTTTTCTCACAGTTCAATAATGCCAAAACCTTCTTGAGATTCTCACTGTCTGGCTTGAGCATAAAAGCACAAGGCGTAAAGAACATGCTCTTTGTTGCTTCACTGAATAGTGAAAACGGCTTATCCAAAAACACTGGGAATTCAAATTCCTTGTCCAAAGCTCAGGAAAATTCAGGTCATGCTGACAAGTCTGTGTTTGTAATACTGGCATTCCAGCTGCTGAATGAGTATGCAATATACAAAATACAGCTGGGAGGTGAACGCTAGAAAGTTACAATAAACTTTAGTTCAAATATTCTTGGTAGGTTTTGCTTCGATTCATAACTGCAGCATCCATCTTGAGGTGTAGATCTTTAGGCAGATTTAGTCTTCAAATCACGATACCCTGTGTGCGGGAACAAAACGAAACACTCGTTATAAAGAATAGTACCATCTTCAAAAAATATTCGCCCCCGTTTCATTTTTCATATTTGTCCTGTTACAGCTCACTGAAATTACTTTCTTCCCTCAAAACACGAATAATTCAAACAAGCAGCGACAAAATGAGCTTTCCAGTTCCTCCTGCTGAAAAGTCACAAACGGACATCAAGCTTCCTACATGATGGTGTCATCCATGTGCTCTGGTTGTGACAGGCTTTGCCTTCAGGCCAAAAATACGATTTTGTCTTGTCCAGGTTTTTGCAGGTTTTGTCAGATGGCTTCGAGCCAACTCCAGGTGTGACATAAGCTTCGTGCGCTTCTCAGAAGCAGTTTGCTGAAGAGGTTTTCGATGGCTCTGTAAAGGACCCTGCAACCAAGTCCATGTCGTACCTGGCTTCTTGTTCACGTCTCTACTAACTGACTGTTCGGTTCAGGAAAACAGTCTGCTCTTATTGTATCATCTCTGTCATACCAGCGTTTTTAAAATCGAAACTTCTCCTAAAATGGTAGAAATTTCAAACCAATATATTTGTAACCTTTTCTCGAACGTCATTTTAAAAAAGTATCTGGGGCAGCTACCGGTCTTAGCAGCAGCAGCACAAGCTGAATCAGCAGTTTTACTGGCCTCAAAAAAAAAGTGATATTTATCGTGGACTCAAGCACCTGAAGAAAGTCATATCTGAAATGAACACTGTTTTACCTTAATCATGCCTTTAGATAATTCGATTCCTCACGCAGTGCAGATCTGAAGACCTCAAAACCTTCGACTCTGCCTTGTTTTTTTTTTTTTATACAACAGAATGGGAACTAATACTTAGGGGTTGAATACTTTCTGAAGGCACTGCACACTAAACCCTTGATTTAGGAATGATAAGTAAGGTGAAAGTTTTTTCTATTGATTTCTGATTCTTTGATGCCACATGGTGGTTCATTTGGCTTTTGTTTAATAATACAAATTAAAAGTTATTCAGAGATTTATTCTTTATTTTATTAAAATAAATATCCCATGTTGATTGATACAAAGGACTGCTAACCTTGAGCAGGACGACCAGTAAAGCGATGAACAGACCCAAGGCCAGTATGGTGGCGATGATGGCCCAGGCGCAGGTGAGATGAGTACAGCTGCATAAGCGGCTCAGCATGAAGAACCGGGCTTTGCGCAGACGGGATGCTGTTTGTGGAGGGTAGCGCGCTTTGTTCAGACTCTCCATCCCTAAAGACTTGATGAGGCAAGCACGTTTGTGACTAAGCTGGTCAAATGTGTGCTTGCCATGGTATCTGCCCATCCCGCTGTTTCCTGAGTTAGAGAGAGAGAGAGAGAGAGAGACCCACTTCTTTAAGGCACATTTTGAATTAGTCAAACTGAATTAATGACATTAATAAGCAAGGATGTAATAAATGATTCAAATAAATTGTAGACATGTGTTTTCTGGTCTCTACATGACTGTGTGTTCAGTTTGTGCTCTTTGATCATTAGTAGGTCACGAAAACAGCAAATTTCTTTTGCTGGCTTTTTGGAGTATCGGCCATGTACTGTATTTGTGAGGCATGCAGCTAAATAACACCTAATACTTTAACCATTTCTCAACATAAATTGAACTCATTACATTAAAATATGCATTAGGCAGATAACCAGGACTGTTTGCTTCTGCGCTGCACTCATAGTAATTAGAGAAAAACAGATTAGCTAGCTAACTCAGACAAGAGATGGACATTCAGCCAGGTAACATGATGCAAATTTTTAGGAATTTGGCCAACGTGTAAAATTGCATTTGGGATTATTTTGATGATAACAACCTCCTATATGTTGAAATACAAACAGTCACATTGCATAGACTGTCAAAATGCACAGCCGTCCAAGTTATTGACTTTCAAAAGACAATGTAAACAACCATTTTTTTCTAACTGGAATAGAAAACTTACTGTATATTTGAGGTTGGAACACAAGAAAGGAAAAGTTACAATTTTGGTTCTGCTCAGTGCCAACAGATGATTTGCCATGATCTATGTCAAACAGTATAATAATAATAATAATAATAATAATAAAGCACCAAATAAGCACATTTGTATAGATGCTATACCATTTTGCATTTTTGTTGATTGTTTCTAGGAGCATGAGCTCACATACAGTACTCAGGCCTGATCATGTTTATGCACAAATAACAAGCTTGGATTTATTTATTTTTTTAACAGAACGACGTACCTACTCCACCGAAGGGTAAGGTGTTTACCGTGTATTGGATCATTACATCATTAACCACCACTCCTCCACTAGTTGTCTCACTAAGCATTCGCTTGATCACCTCAACAGAAAGAAAAAGAAATGCAAAGGTTTTAACCCCTGATAACAGAGCAAACCACCTGTAATTACACCCACCTGACATACCGTGCATTATACAGTGTTATCAGCAGCTTCGACAGATACCTTCTTATCAGAAGAAAAGACGTACAGAGCCAAAGGTTTTTCCCTATCATTAATGAAGCGAATGGCCTCATTGACATCAGTGACAGTGACGAGTGGCAGCACGGGTCCAAAGATCTCTTCCTGCATTATCCTGGCGTGAGGCAAAACATCCTTCAGAACTGTAGGAGCTAGCAGAGACCAGGAAATACACAATAATACCGTACACAAATCCATCAAGCAACAATTTTCTAATCTGCCCATTAAACCGGCACATTATAGTTCATCACAAGTCATTCTCATACCGATATAATTCTGCGATTTATCGCTTTCTCCACCAACAGCCACATTGCATCCCTCCATCAGGGCCAACACACGCTCAAAGTGATTCTGGTTGATGATGCGGCCGTAATCTGGAGAGCTTTTAGGGTTCTCACCGTAGAACTCCTGGAGTCAGCACATCATTTACAATCTTAGGATCTTTAGATGCACTGTTCCCATGTGTAAATAACAGTATTTGTTACAAAGAACAAACCTGTAACGTCTGGCGAATCTCTTCGATCAGTCTGTTCTGGATGTTGGCGTTACAGAGGATGTAGTCTGGTGCGATGCATGTCTGACCACAGTTCGCAAACTTCCCCCAGGTGATTCGACTGCACACAAAACCAGCAAATATTAAGTCAATATGGAAAGTAGAGTCGTAAGACTACACTATACAGTATACATTACTGTCATTCAAATGCTTTGGAACACCCTATATATTATATATTTTTTTAAATGTCTTTTTAAATCTAAAGTAATAACATAAAACATTTTTTTTAGCTTTTTGAACACCTTTTAATCTAAAAATCTAACCTAGATATATTATTATTATTATTATTATTATAATAACAGCATGATTGTGCATCCAAATCAGATGAGCTTTGTAAACAACGTGTTACCGGCAAGCGACTGAAAGATCACAGTTCTGATCAATATAGCAGGGACTTTTCCCTCCCAGCTCCAGAGTGACTGGTGTAAGGTGGCGTGCAGCTGCTTCCATGACCAGTTTCCCCACTGCGCTGCTTCCTGTGTAGAAGACGTGATCGAAACGCTGCTTCAGCAACTCCTGGGTTTCAGGAACTCCTCCAGTCACCACATGGTACATCTCCTTAAAGATACAACCAACCATTGAATTATGCAACAGTCAATGCTCATGTAGGTTCATAACTAAGTACTGAGCACAAACACAAAGATGGACGTTACGTTAAGTGAAGGAAGCCTCTGGTTTGGGCTCTGGCTAAAATGTCATGTGCTGTCATGTGTCAGTCTCTCTTATTTCAACTAATTAGAGAAATCACCAGGCAGGCATGGTCCGCTCATAAGCCTGAGGCACCCACGTCAAGAACTTTTCATGGTCAGGATATTAAAGTTAGAACTAAACATGCTAGCCAGACTTGAATAATATCTTTTTGAAGTAAAAAACCCTGTGATTCACTGGCCAACATCTTGGGTGCAAATCCCTTTTTAGACAAAGAAAATGATAATGAGTTATCTTCTATGTGAAAACTTACTGAATATATACTGGTTTGTGTCTGTATTAATGCACTTGACTGGCTAAATATTTTATTTAAGCAATATCACACTCAAGATCACGCTGTTGTACTGACTTCAAGTGTAATATTGTTTTACACAACAGTTATATAATAAAGAAATGTATATTGAGAAAGTGACGTCTTGGACACAATGCAGCGAAATGTTTACTTTTGAAGGAAACAAATCCAGACGAAGCCAAGCTCAATTATCAAGTATGTCGGCTTGCTGGTTAGCTAGCTTACGTTGATTTGTACATTGCCCTTAAAGGTGCTTCTGGTAAAAGTGGTTTCTCTTCTTCCTTCCCATCTTCACCTGAAGAGCTTTTTATTAAGACTTCAATACGTTAAAAGTTGTATTCCTGAAACTTATCATTTGCCATGACTGCTGATGATGTCGCAAACACCACCGTGGTAACCGTTTCCAACTAGGAAGTGGGATTTTTACGTGCAGGACACAGACGAGCGGGGTGATATACAATATACAGCGAAACATCTTAGTGCTGTTACGCGAAAGTTCACGCACTCTCGGAATGCTGCTTGAGTAATCAAATTAGCGAAGGAACTCACAGACCTGATCCAAATACTGAGGAAGCAGTTCTTTCAGTAGATCGGCTGATTTCCTACTCAGTTCTGAAGGCTTCACCACAGCAGCATTGCCTTACAAGAGAAGTTACAGAGTGACTGAAGTTATCTGAACATGAGAGAGAATTTTACAGATCAAGAAAAAAAAAAAAAAAAAAAAAAAAAAGGTGAAACACCGCTTTACAGCTTTTAATTAAACCCTAAAGTCCCAGTTTATTTTAAACATCATATTATTCGGTGGCTACTATGAATTGTTGAGTAAGATATAGATATGTAGTTAGTTGCAAGATTGATTAATAGATGTATGACAGCTCCTAAGCCCTAGTTGTTGTACCTGCTGCAATTGCTCCAATGAGCGGCCCCAGGGTAAGACCCCATGGGTAGTTCCAGGCTCCAATGATCAGCACCACACCCAGAGGTTCAGCTTTAATAAAAACATCATCTGTCAGGGTGAGGAGACTTTTTTGAACAGGCTGAGGTCTTGTCCAGTCACCCAGTTCACGTTCAGCCAGCTCGATTTCATTCTCAAGCCCAGTGAGCTCCAAAAGCGATGTGTTGAACTCACTCTGCAGCCAAAAGCATAGTTTAAATTGAATATATTTCCTGACATACAATTCACCACTTGAAAAAAAACCACTTCCCTTCATATCAGATGCATTAAACCATGCATGACTTGACTTTACAGCCGACATGAAGACGAATATGGCCCACAAAGTCTTCTATGCAAAACAATTTTTGCAATCCAGTAATATGTCATGATCATTTAAACGATGCACTCAATTATGTTTGACCTAAAAATGAGATATAGTGCATAATTGTGTAAAACGCATAGAAAGCGTTTTACAGAATTTGCATTTAAGAATATTTAATTTCCATGACATCAAATTATTGTTTCAAGGTGTGTCAGATGGCTGCTATTTTTTATGGTTTGTGAGATAACGTTTAAATAATCAGAACAACTCGTGTACTGTAGATAAGGAGCAGACAGATTCCCCAGAGCAGGACTGTAAGGATTACTTTGAACAGAAGTTATTTCAGTTCAGTGGATCATAGGGATTTCGAGATTCATTAGATGACCTACACTCATGTGGCACATAACAGTGACTGGTCATAATACCCGATGGAGGCAATAAAAATTACATAAAATATCTAAAAATGATACCAAATGGTTAAAGCAGGGGCTCTCAAACTTTTAAGTGCCAAAGACCCTTTTATTCCACAGATCTTATCAGTGCAGGAAAAAAAAGAGAAATATATATATTCCTATCCAACTTTTCAAATATTAGACTCCTTTATATTTATAACTTTATCCTGTTTATTCAGTTTCAATAAATTTCAATATGTTTTTATTTTATTTTATTCGGGGTATTATGTTGCAAGTTGTCATATAGCAACAACATACAACTATTTGTTCTGTTATTTATGCCACTGCGGAAGCAATAATACACAGTGCATTTGAATTTGCTTACTCATAAATAGTTTTAGCTACTAGTTACTTTTTAGATTACAGGTTTTTTTTCTCTACACTTCCTGTCCAGTGAAAACAAAGCATCTCCAAATGGAGTGATTCTGAATGAACTGAATTATTGATAAACTGGATTACGTGTTCCTTTTAGGGGTTGAGAAAATTGTCTTCTTTCTTGCGATAAATATTTTAAATGATTTAATCTTGCATTAACTGGAAATGCATTATCAGAAAGCTGAAAGCAGGGCTGAGCTCACGAAAAGCTGACTTTTTAGAGATACAGTATGTGGTTCCCAGAGGACAGCGATTCTTCAAACATATGATGATCTTATAGAATATGATGCTCTGCTGTAGATTAAACTACACAACAGTGTATAAAGTGACTAAAATGAGCTCAACCTTAAACATCTACAGCTGTAAAATACAACATATACAATAATGTAGAAGTAATGTTAATCCACATGCATCAGATATAACAGTAAAATAACACCACCAGTCAAACGTTTGGACACACCTTCAACCACATTCAATGGTTTTCTTTATATTTCTTATTTTGCTTTGATGACAGAGTGAAGACAGAGCAGTCAGCAACCCTTACAACAATTAACCATGGCTTTACTATGATTAAATAACCATGGTTTACAATGGTTTGCCCTTTTTCATGGTTTTTATGTTTTTTTGGGTAACTATGGAAACCATGGTTTATAACTATGGTTTTATCATGGTTTCTCTACAGTTAAACCCTAGTATAATCTTGGTCATAAACCACGGTTTTTGTTTTACCATGGTCTTTGTTTTATTTTGGTCTTTCCAAACCATGCTTTTTTACAAACCATGGTTTTCTTATTTAAATCTCTAGCTCCATTAAGTTAATCTGGTTTCACAAAACTGTAGTGCAATAATGCATACATCAAACAAATAATAGGCTACTTGTAAAAGACTGCTATATCATTTTAAAGTTATAAATTCTACAGCCAAAGTACAGTCTATCGAAATCATAGCCCGCAATGGGCCCATTTAGGTTTGGTGTGGGTTGGCCCTTGTCCACACTTCCAGACAAAAACCCGGACGGGCCCCGCAAGGGCACATTTGCTGGGTCCTTTTTAAAACCATAGTAGTACCATAGTTACCATGAAGTGCTATGGATAAACCATGGTAGTACTATGTTTAGTACCAAAGTACCATGAGGTACCATAGTAAAATTATGGTTACTGCAGAAAAACCATAGGAAACCACAGTGAACTTTCATAAGGGAAGTGCTCAGCAGCCGTTGAAAACCACTCCAGGTGAATAGCTGATGAATGAGACTGAGAGAATGCTACGAGTGTGCGAAACTGTCATCAAAGAAAAAGGTGGCTACTTTGAAGAATCTAAAATATATTCTGGTTTGTTTAACACTTTTTTGGTTTATTGTGAAATTCCATATGTGTTCCTTCATCATTCTGATGTCTTCAATATTAATCTACAATGTAGAAAATAACAAAAATAAAGAAAACCTTTGAATGAGAAGGTGTGTCCAAACTTGTGTCCAAACAGGTGGTGTGTGTGTGTGTATATATATA
>JAOVYU010000063.1:13872534-13883260 GCA_025674565.1 Synodontis membranacea | reverse complement strand
AAAAAAAAATGAGGAGCAGGAGGGACTTGGGCCTCTGCTTTTCAGGAATGTTACCAAGTCACATAGTTTAATGCAATCTGATATCTATCTTGGTGTATATGACTCTTATTTAACTACAAGTTAACATCAGGTCCTTGTTTTGGTATATCACCATGCTTCCTTCCCTGAAACTGCTTCCTGGGAATTGCAGTGTGGGCTGTGTGTTTTTTGGCTCCATGTGGGAAGGAGAGATGAAAGCACAGGGTTTGAGATGTATGTGTGTGTGTGTGTGTGTGTGTGTGTGTGTGTGTGTGTGTCACAGAGACAAAGATCTAGTCCTAGAATAGGTTAATTGTACCTGCTTGTTTTGTATTGTTCAGCAACTCATCCTGTGAGTTCATTCGAACTTTAAGCTTCACTTTATGATGTTCTGGAAAGATTTAACTGTAACTTAGCTTTATTTATACCGCAGCACTGAAATCTGAAGGTAATTAATGAATATTTTTCTATAGCAGCATGACTCTGACAGTAGTGTTGGCTATAATTCAAATCAGAACAATCAGACAACTCATTCAGGAACTTGGATGCTCCACAGTCCGTCTGCACATAGTTAAAAACCTGCAAAACACATCATGATTGTCATGGTGAAATTTTACTGTAGGGAAATAGGGAGGGTTTTCCACCATGGGAGAGTCTTCAGGAAAGGTGGTTTCTCAGCAACTTGACAAGCTGCGTTTTTCTTTTTCTTTTTCCTCTTTCAAAGTTAATAAGACAAAACAGAAGCTGGCGAAGGAACGACTGTTCATAAATTTAGTAATGTAAGTGGTAACAAAAATGAATAGTTGTTAAACAAAAAAAATGTCGAGGAATAAAACACTTTGGCACTGTAATTAAACGATAACAATTGGGGATCAGACAGCATCAAAACACCCTTGATCATTTACAAATCCAGAAATGTTTAATTCCTTACATCTGTCCTAACCATCGCACCAATATTTTTGCCTTCCAAAAACTGTTGAAACAAAGGTGGAAGCACAGAATTGTCTAGTTGTCGTTTTATGCTGTAGAATAACAGTTTCCACTCACTGGAACTATGGAGCCCAATCCTGTCCCAGCTTGACTGTGCCCCTGTACATAAATCGAGGTCCGTGAAGACATGGTGTGCAAAACATGGTGCGGAACTGTAGTGTCCTGCACATAGCCCTGAACTCAACCCCACTGAACACCTTTGGAATAAACTGGAACACCGAGTGCACACCAGACCTCCTCACCCAACATCTGATCTCACTAATGCACTTGTGGCTGAACACAAATCCCCACAACCATTCTCTAAAATCTATTTTACAAAGGCTTTCCAGAAGAGTGGAGGTAATTACGAGGGGCAGAAAGCCCTTTATTATCACCCATGGTTTTGTTCATCAAGCCCATATGGGAATATATTGATAAAACAAGACAACAAGCTTGTCTTGAGAAGCGTCCAAGATTGTGGTTGGTACACAATCTTGTATTTCTCAATCTGGTACCCCATGTACTTAGAAATAAAATGCTTAGAAATATATTAAAATGTGGGAGAAATGTGCTATGTTTTTTTTTTTTTTTTTTTTTTTTTGCTGATCCTAATCCTTACAATTAGCTAATATATTATACGAGGACAGTAAATTAATTTGAATAAGAGATGTGTACAGTGTGTTTATATCCTGTATATATATATATTTTCATTTCTGGAGTCTGATCTATTGTGTATGTCAGATGGAGGCAGTCTCCTGCAGTCTTGTCTGTTTATATAATAATAGCTACTACCACTATGAGTCCTAGTCACACATCATTTATTAGGCAGGAGACCAAGCGCAATCTCTTGCCAGTAGAAATAGAAGAAATACCCAGGAGATCATGGCAGTGCCGTGTGTGTGTGTTTGTGTTTGTGTGTGGGTTTGGACTTAGTGCTGTTTGTTTTTAAAATTTTTCCCAACCCACACTTGATCATGAGGTCCTATCAGGCGTATCACACAGAACCTTATGCGTGTCTGCTGTCTGAAAGCACTTGGCAGGCATGCTGAGGAGTCCTGTATGAAAAGTTAGGGAGTTCCACATTATTCTCCTAACAGACAGACCGCCTCTGTCCAGAGGTGACCTGATTAGACATATTTACTCAGCTCTTCCCTTTTTCCCCATCGCCACTTCTCGGTCCTAACAACTCCTTATGTAATCGTCGATGGCTGTAATGTACAGTCAGTTATTGGTTGTCACATGTTTCCTCTGGTCAGTGTCAATCCCACCCAAATCCCTTTACTGGAACCACAGTGGAGCTGGAGCAGGAAGGGCGCTCAGCCTGTAAAAAAAAACAACAAAAAAAAAAAATAGAGATTTGTATATTCTTCATGTCATTGCTTTCCGTCCTTCTGCCATGCATTTCTTCCTCTGTACATATCTCAGTATCAACCTCAGTCACCTGGCTTTGAATGGTCATGCATTCAACCATTTAGGCTTTAATAAATGTCAGGTTTCATAGTGGAAGCTTTAAAATAGACTCTAGTGATAAGCAGGCCTGGGGGAGTAATGGACTACATGGAATGGCATTATGTAAGTAGGATGCAAAAAAAGGTAACTGTATTCCCTTATAGATACAGACAAAAAGCTGTAAGCAGATTACCGATATATTAGGCAAAAAAAGAGGATTATTTAGGGGAGTTAAAATTTTAAAATGCATACAGGCTGCAACAAACCTATCGACAAAATATAATTAATATGAGTTAATATGAGTAATTGCCAATAATTTCGTTATTAGTTGCGCTACGTCAGTTTGAGTGAAATGGTGGAGTAGAAACATCAGTAAGACTTTCCGTATGGTATGGAAATTCATTACGGTACACTATTATACTCATCCCCGTACACTATCATGCGACACATAACTTGTGTTTTAACGTAAGTAATAATATCATTCGTGTGTGGGAACGTAATGAGAACGGAGTTATGTTTCCATCCTGCTTTCAGTTCACAAGTCGATCCCAAAAACAATTGAAAGCTAAGAGTCAACTGTGGATGTTTGGAGTCGACTCAATACACTGAAAATGATACGAAAACAAAATCAAAATGAATTTAGCATCGGAGAGTTTCAGTGACTGAAACAGGCAGGTGGTATTTTTTTTTATTTTGTTTTTTATTTGGCAATTGTTTGTTCAAAATCTGAACAAATCATGGCTTGAAATACAGACACACAGTTGTAACGAGTGTGGTAATTGATGCGAAAATTGATAAGCAGTAAACGATGTACATACCGTCACCTTGAGTTAGTCTGAGTGTCTCATTTGGTTGACGTGTGCACGTGAAACTCTATTTAATTAAGCTTAGTTTAGAAAATGTTCTGAAGTAGTGCTGATTAAAACGCTGCGAATGATTATTTTAAATAAATATATTTATATTATGTTTTTAAAAATAAAACTAATTGACTAATCATGGAAAAGTAATCGACAGATTTGATGATCAAAATAATCTGTATGCGCAGCCCTAAATAAGAACGATATACTACATGCACGTGTGCACACATTACAACACTTCACCCGTCTCACAACATCACTCTGGTCTTGAGTGAAATCATTGCTAATCTTACAGTCACCAGTTTGTTATCATGGCCTCCGGTGATAAAACGCCTTCATTGGGATTTGGCATTATTTTGTATTTAAAGCAGAAAACAGGACCAGCATCACAGTACACTGCAGGTTCTGCTTTCCAGCTGTGAAAATGCTGTCATCATCCACATATTTGGTATTAAGGTAATCCAAAAGTAATGGCAAGTAATCAGTTACATAACCTCAATTTTGTGGTAACTAGATCAGTTTACTAAATACATTTATTAGCAGGTAATTAGAAATTGTGTTGAAAAACATTTTTAAAGTAACCCTCCTGACCCTGGTGACAAAGCCTACATATAATAAAAAAAATATATGTTCTTGTGATAGCTGCTGTATCATATAATATGGATTTTGACCCTGAGGTCATCAGCTCAGTAGTAACAGAGCCAGTGTGTTTATGGTAACACTGTCCCTGGTTTTAATTTTTATCCTGTTCCTGCATGTCCTTTCTGTCTGGGCAAAGGTTGTTTGATTTGCAAATAGAGGTATAAAATGCTTTTCTTCTTCTCTTTTCTTCCAGGAAACCCCTAACTTTGTTTTCCTTGTTATGGAGGTGAGTACATCATCATCATCATCATCATATATCGCCTATATCTCTTCTGTCCTCATGTCCTTGATGTTTATTTCGACCCTAGTCACATGGCCTAGTGACCGGTGTTGCTCAACACAGGAGTGGTTGAAGGAAAAACAAACTGTCCATCAAACTATAAATACCTTTCCAGAGAAGCCTACTCTGAAAAACAAATTCATCAACTTTGATATCAGCCGATAAACTAAGCAAGTGGCCACCTTCATGTTTACTGGAACAGAGTCAGTATGACCGCAGAGGTTCCTCTGCTGAGTCGAGTGTGACTTGCTAGTCTGCCAAAGTCTCTAGAGTACTTAAGGTTTTATCAGACTCTTTATACCACAGTGCTGTTTAATTCTCGAACCTGTGTGTTCATAAGGTGTTGATTCATTTTCTATAACAGCACCGCATTGACAGTGATGCTTTATTATATTACCACTTTTATTGTTTTGACAGGCGTGTGTATGGTGGAAGCTCCACATAATCTAAGCCTAATAATAAACATAAGACACGTTTATATGACATTTAAAAAAAAAAATTTAAAAAAAGGATTCTTATATGGCAGAATGTTGGATCTGTCAGTATGTTTTCCGTCATAGGAAAGTCTTCAGGACTTTGTGTTGCTGTAACTTGGTAACACAGCAAGCTGCATTTTTCTGACTTAAAAAACAAAAAAAATAAGCAAGAGGCTGGTGAGCGAATGACGGTAACATGAGTAATAACCAAAACTAACTTAGTAAACATTAACAAGTGATTGTATTTTATCATTGTGGTGGTATAAGAGGAATAACACACTTCGGGACGTGATCAGCACTGACTTACGATTTCTCGTCACCAAGCACGTCACCAAGTTCTTTATCCCTTGTTTAGCCAACACGGTTCTGTAATGCTGACAAGTCGATCTTAATAAACAACGACCATTAAGAACAGTCTCATCAGCATGTAATTTGAGTAGCTACTATCATGGGCCTTGCTGGAGAAAAGTCTAGACTTCATGGAAACCGTTTGGCAGTGCATGATGATGTTCTTGCATATCCTTTCTTCTCATTGCACTCTTCCTGTCATAATGAGATTAACTGCCCCCGTGCAAAGGAAGCTGTAACACCGGATCACTTCAGATCACATTGTCATGCCTGCCTTTTTCTCCGCCCGTCATCTTTCTACATGCTCGTCTCGCCACACTAACGCCTGTGACTTTGTCGTTTGTATATCCTGATATCAGAATGCTTTTCTTGTGTGTTGCAGTTTTGTAATGGAGGAGATCTGGCAGACTATTTACAAGGTAAGCACAGCAAATGAATACTGCTGCTCGTAGCCTCACAGGTTTCGCCTTCGGTAGAACTGATAAAGACCGTGCACTGTCCTGTAGTGTACTATAGAGCGTAGTGCTAATGCAGGTGCAGACCATAAAGGCGTGTGTCTGACCCCAGCTGTCAGTCCTAAAGGTCATCTTGCAGTAACGTCTCTCACATCTCACGCAGATGTGCCAGCTGCATAGGTTATTTATGTTGAGAGTTTGGCATGCTTTGCTCACGTACTAAATATTAACTGGGTTATTTTAATATCTGTCTCTTTTTTTTTTGTGATCATTACGATGTTCGTTGTCCAAAAATTTTTTAGCCGGCTGTCTTTCAAAAGGTTCTTCAAATTCAGTAGTGACCCAAGTCGAGGTGACACTGTACAGTATCGCCTTGTTTTGATGAGTCAGGTGACCTCCACCAAGGTGCCCCCCCCCCCCCCCCCCCCCCCCCCCCCCCCACAAGATAAAGAACAGCTGAACTCTAGCCTCAGTGCTGTGTATGATTAGAGTTTATTATCACTACGTAACAGTTGTGCCCAGGTAAATTCTACAACGTCATGTGGCATGGTACAGCATGTCTCAGTCTGGCACCCTCCCTCCTGCGAATTATGCAACTGCTCCTAAGTTCTGAAAGTCTTCTGTTGTTGACAGCGGGATTTGTTTGTGATAAGCAGGATTCACCATGATTATTATTGCTTTTGTTTACCGAGTAGTCTAGAGGGAATCAAATCCTCTTAACAGCTCAGTGTTTGTGTAATGTTTTGCTGTAACAGCGGACCAACAAGCATTATATAAAATAATGTATAAAGCACCGTATAAAACCGCATCTTACACAGCAGCTGCACTGAGGTCAGACAATGTATGTTCGTAAGTCAGGAGGTTTATGGCCATTCAATTCTACAGGGCATGTTTGTGGGCATGCTGTCTATAGCTGTAGTGCTCAAACACGTTTCAGGAGTTGTCAGATGTTGTGGATGTTGTAGTGTGCGAGTGTGGAAGTGGCTTTCTCAGCACCTTTTCCCTCTCTGTTGTTCCAGCTAAGGGCACTTTGCGGGAGGACACCCTGAGGATCTTTCTCCAGCAGATAGCAGCAGCCATGCGCGTCCTCAACAGCAAGGGTATCATCCATCGAGATCTCAAACCCCAGAATATCCTCCTGTCCTACACTGGCCGCAAGAAATCCAGCGTCAGTGGCATCCGCGTTAAAATCGGTAACGTGTGCCTCATGTACAGTCCCTACTACGCTGTGTACTGTGCATACACTGTAATATGAAGACAACAGTGTTATTAATAACACAGATATACTAACAGGTACTTTCTATGTCCTATAGCTGACTTTGGCTTTGCACGGTATCTTCAAAGTAACATGATGGCAGCCACTCTATGTGGTTCACCTATGTACATGGTGAGCACCCTTAGGTGTCTAAGCATACCTCATTACAGTTTGACACTTTGATGTAGTGTTTGTGTGAGATCATTGACGATGCTCCTTTTCTCTGCTCCAGGCTCCAGAAGTAATAATGTCCCAAAACTATGACGCCAAAGCAGACCTGTGGAGCATCGGGACTGTTATCTATCAGTGTCTTGTGGGGAAGCCACCCTTTCAGGTGAGAATCCGGTGATAGATGTTTGTCAGCCAGTTTCCTGTTTAACCAGGAAGAGGGTTCTGGTGTCTTTCTTGGTAGATGGTTTCCTGTTTCTTTTCTTGTTTGATTGAGCAGATGATTTGCCTGTAATTTAGCCACGTGCCTGGCAACTGCAAGCCTTTACACTATAGTTGTGGTAACAGTGTTGTGCCATTTATGTACTAGCATCCTGTTTCCACTCTGTTTCCCACAGGCAAACAGCCCACAGGACCTGAGGATGTTCTATGAGAAGAACAAGACACTGGTGCCAAAGTAAGCGGAATTATTACACACAGGGCTGTTAGTGAAGGAGATGCAAGTCAGAGCTAGTCGGTAATACAGTTTCTATTTACATCATAACTAAAGAGCTCTTCCTTCCTGCCTTCAGCATCCCAAGGGAAACGTCTCCTCCCCTCGCTGACCTGCTGCTGGGTTTGCTACAGAGGAATCAGAAGGACCGGATGGATTTTGGTCAGTGCAGCTTTTCCATGTTGGTCTGTGATCAGTGCATTGCTTGTCATTCATTTTAGTGAAATGTGTTTTTTTTTTCAGTATCTACACTCATTTCCACCTTTTATGGAACATTTTCAGGAACTCTGTAGCTTTGTTTCAGCCAGAAGCAACAGACCTGATTTTGGTTCATGGGCTGCGCTTCCAAAAGTGTTTTATTTCCATTGCAGAAAAAAAAAAAAGACTTGATTCTGTAGATAAGAAAGTTTCTTACATTTCTTACTGTTAACATGGCATTTGCACAGCAAAGTAAAACAATGGAGTCCAATGCAGCTTCGGGCTCCATCTCCTATATGTCCACTGTGCTGTGTGTCCTACCATATTAGATTGCGATTCTGGTCTCTCCAGTGTAGTGGGAACTCGACATCAGAAGGAACTGCTCCAGGAACTGTGTAGTTCTTGTTTTTGGAGGTTTTGAAATACATATTGTTACTCACTGCACTTTGCTCTCTTTCCTCCTCGTAGACACGTTCTTCAGCCATCCCTTCCTGGATCAAATGTCGAGCATCAAAAAATGTGAGAATAACGATCACGTAGCAACAAGTTTTTGAGACGGAGAGTGGAGAGACCTGATAACTAAGCGGGCGCTTGCACTGTTTTCTTTCAGCTTGCCCTGTACCAGTGCCTGCATGCCCTAGCTCGGTGTCGGAGAGCACTTGCGGCAGCTCGCCCTCCTGCCGTTATGCCTCACCTCCGGTGAGTTAATCACTTTATCCTATCTAAAAAGTCACGCCACTGCAGCTGTTCTGCACTGTTAGGTGAATGCCTTCATATTATAATACACCAGAGGATTAACCGTGTTGTTGCTGACTCAACTCTTAGGTAATCCGTTGTTTTCCTTCCTCTCCTCTGTCTCTTTCTTGGCTGCAGTCGTTGCCGGACATGCAGAATCTGCCGGAAGATGTGCTCTCATCTCCACCTCTCGGCCCTCCTAACTACCTGCAGCTGTCTAAAGAGTCTGGTGGCAGTACCAGCAGCAAGAACTCGTCCTGCGATACAGATGACTTCGTGCTGGTGCCGCACCTCTCTGGAGAACAGTCCTGTGAGATAGACATACATCAGTACATAGGTACATATGGCCAGCTGTGAGTTCCAGGAGTTACTCACTTCTCTCTCACTCTCTTCAGATGACCTGCCGATGGGGACCGCCGGCCGTAGACCGTCCAGTGAGTTTCTGCTGTGTGGAGGGTGAGTGTGACCACACTGCCATTAACAAATCACACACACACACACACACACGCACATTGTACCAGCAGTGTGAACTGCCTCACACTGTCACTTTCGTTGGGTGATTTTGGTGGGTTGACCATGCAATATATAGAGCAGCACAACAGTTTAATGATTAATCATTAAAGGTTGATTTACAGTTATAAATGTGGCTCATCCCTTTCAAATTATGTTTTGTATCATGTTTGTGACGTTTAATTTAGTGCACCAAAAGAGGATGTGGATTTGCACATGCTTCTCAGTGCAGATATAGTCAGTCCACGGGCACACGAAGGTGAAGGAAGCAGCAGATTCCATTATGGGAATATGACCTAGGGTGATGCATCTGCTATTTCGACACTGAAGCTAGCTGACGTAGCTCGGCCAGGGTGCGAATCACAAGACTGTAAAAGAGAGGGGTTGTGGCGACACCCTACCCTTTTGTGAATGTTAGCGGAATGAAAACCGTTTAGTCATAAATGGCGGTTATTTTTGCCGTTCTAAATATGGAAAAACGACCAGACTGAGCTGAATTGTATGGCTGCGAGGAAAGAGTGATAAGAGATTAAGAACTTTATTGTAGTGTTTCGGGGGGAAAAAATAGTAGAACAAAATTTTTGAATCTATTTTTAGGATCATTTTCTTTACCTTACGTTTTTAAAGGCATGGTCAACTGTTACAAATCTAGATGTGAAAACCTGAATGCTAATGCAAGTGGGACAGCTTTCTGATGTGACCGACAAATGTGGTTACCCCAAAAATAAAAAGGCAGAAAGTCACATTTCATTTCAGTCCCGCTTAAAGGCATCGAATTATGGATGGATAAATCACTCTCATGTAAACATACAGTTACAGGTCGAGTGCTCCAGTTAATCCTCACATCACTCATCAGAATGAAGGAAAAGTACTGTATGATACCTGTGACTTTGATCATGGCAGGGATATTGGGACCAGATGGGCTGGTCTGAGTATTTCTGAAACTGCTCATGTCCTGGGGTTTTCACACGCAACAATCTCTGGAGTGAAACAAACAAACAAACAAGCAAAAAAAACCCCAAAAAAACACTGATTGAGAAACAGTTTTGTAGGTGTAAACGACTTGTTAAAAGAGAGGTCGGAGGAAAATGGCCAGATTGGTTTGAGCTGCCAGGTAGGATATATTATAGTAACTCAAATAATCTCTCTTTACAAGCATGGTGATCATGGACACAGACTGGAAAAAGGCCGGGTGATTTTTCCAGTTTGGGTGAGTCTGTGCCCAGTGATAACCTTGGATTCCTGTTTTTGGCTCTCAGGAGTTGAACCTGATGTGGCCTTCTGTTGTTGTAGGCTCAAGGATTGATGTTTTGAGCATGCTGAGGTGCTTTTCTGCGCACCGCAGTTGTACAGAGTGAATGTATGAGTTACTATAGACTTCCTGTCTGCTCAAACTAGTCTGTATGTTCTCCTCTGATCGCTCTCATCAACAAGGTGTTTCAGCCTCCAGGCCCATTTGTTGTTTTCTGACTTTCACACAATTCTACAGTATGTAAACGCTAGACATTGACATTTGTGAAAAGCCCAGGAGCAGTTTCTGGAAAACTGAACATGAACTGAAGCTGTTGACTTTTATCTGGCTGATTTATTTTTTTCTTTTTTGCATCGCACTGCGGCCACATTATTGACTGGTTAGATGACTGCACGAATGTACAGGTCTTCCTAATACAGTAAACCCTCGTTTATGGCGGTTAATCCGTTCCAGACTCTACCGTGATAAGTGAATTTCCGTGAAGTAGCATTCTTTATTTATATATCGAATATTTTCGTAGTTAGAGCATAGAAAACCTGTGTACGACCTTCTAAATACGGCTTTTAACATTATTCGAGCCCTCTAGACATGAAATAACACCCTTTGGTCACCATTACACTC
>JAOVYU010000063.1:13796695-13813140 GCA_025674565.1 Synodontis membranacea | reverse complement strand
ATATACACACACACACACACACACACATACTGTACATACACACACACAGTACTGCACAAATGTCTTGGGCACTTGCAAAGAAATGCTGTAAAGTAAAGAATAAGTAAAGAACTTAAATCTTTCTACTTCAAAGAAAAATACTACAATGTGCAGTAAAGAGTAATAAACTAAACTCAGTCAGTGATTCTTGTGATGACCCATTGCTTTTTTTCTTAGATAGTAGACCCAGGTAAAATTGTGCAGTTTTATAAGGAAATGAGCTGTTAAGTTTTCCTGAGCATGTTGGAGAATCTGCTACAGTTCTTCTGGAGGCTTTGACTGATGCACTTGCTGCTGCTTCTTCTTTTTTTTTTCCAAAAAACCCAGTAGCCTTCATTATGCTTATGGGCTGAAAAGGGGATTTCCAGAATATGTTGCTTTCTCTAATGACATACAAACAGTTATCTCTAACATTATTTTTATGTCTGGATAAATTTCCAATGGAGTCATTGTATTTCTACTTTGGCTATGTTTTGTCACTATTGAATTTTACTGCCAATTACTGTATCTTAAGATGTATGGCATTGTTGAGCGTAGACATCCTCCAATGTCAAATGCTAGTGAAGGTGAAACTAAATGAGCCCGCCAAAATGTAATGGGTTATTCCTTGGGCCATGCTACATCTTTCCACCAAGTTTTATGGAAATTGGTTTCATAGGTTTTGTGCAATCCTGCTTAGTCAGACAAAAAAGAAAAAAGGGGAGGGGGTGCCTAAGACTTTTACACAGTACTGTACATATTATGTCTTTAATTCTAATCAGGTCAACCAAACTATAATGAAGTTAGATAAACAAGTTCATTTTTCATTCTAGCAAATGAAAAAAGGAAGGAAAAAAAACCCCCAAGGAAATAAATACAGCTAAAATCCACTGCATGTTTGACTGCACTTTGGGAGGTAGGACCTGCATGACAATATATTTAATATAATTCAGGTTATTACATACGTTCCTACCTGACAAATTTTATAAACAATATACCTCTGTAGTGCCATTCTGTTACTTTATAATTTTTTTTATAGTGGAGCTGTATATTTATTGATTTAAAATATGGCTAACTCTATTTTCTGTTAAAAAAAAAAAAAAGGCAAAAAAAAAATTAAAAATAATAATAAAAAAAATTCCAAAAAGACAAAGAAGGTCCACTGCCCCATCTTAGCTTCTCTTTGTATATGAAATCATAGAATAGTTGCTTTGACTGGACATTGAGGATTAAGAATCATCTATTCTGATAACCACCAGGGTAGACACTAACTTTTAAAAACAAATAAACAACTTCATTTATCTTTAGGATGTCCCTCCTTATTATACCGTCAGATTAATGATTACTATTAAATGTCATGGCCTGAGAGTTACACTATACATATCCACCATTTTCTCCTTTGAACAATCATAGGGTGTGATGCCTTTTCTCCCTCCTGCAGCAAACCACAATATAACTGGTTGGTGTCGGATGATTGTCAGGTTTCACAGGATGCACTTTTTAAACTAGCAAAGCTCGTTTGTGCTTTCCTTTTAAATAAACAGGCATTTACTAACAGTTAACAGCAAACCTGATTCATGGTCAAAAGCCAACATAAATGAAGAAAAAGCTATTTGTACGGCATGGCAAAAAGCCCAGCGGCACACACACTGAACAGCAATGTGAGCTGCAAGATGCCCAATAAAACACAATGTGATGCCTCTGAAATCCAAGACAGTCTGAAAAGCCTATATATATATATTTTTAATTTTGTCTGGAATCATGTCTCATACACATTGTCTATGCAGTCTTAGTACAGACACAAATTATTCCAGCACAGTTTCACCTTGGTCCTTGTGCCAATCAGTCATTTGATCTTAGGCACCACCAGTATCTCGTCCCCATCCCGAATGCTGTAAGAATGCAAAGCCCTTGTGCTATACTTCATCTCTTCAGGCCCAAAGGCTGAGTGCATGTCCTGGTCAATGTAGTAGAGACGCATGTTACTGGCTGAGAGTCGCACCACTGTTTTCAGCTGCTTTTTCAGCTCAGCCACGGTCTGGTCCAGCCGGATGCTCACCTGCTCTACCCGGTCCTCACAGTGCACTTTCACCTTAGCATAGCAGCGTGGCCGCAGGTCGATCTCAGCCAGTGGCGCCAACTTCCCATACTTGGTCACCAAGCAGTGGTACCTGTTCCAAAAATGGACAGGAATATGTCAGTTACATTTATAAACATAAATGACACACACACACACACACACACACACACATATATATATATATATAGGATACGTAATTTTAGATTTATTAATTTATTCTTAAACTACAAGAACCCTGGGATTCATAAAAATCCAGCCAGGTTTCAGAAAACCTTCGTATATCCTATGAGAGGTTTTGAGTTTGTGAGAATGCACTTATAAGTAGACTTAGTAATATAAACCCCAACTGACAAATCATATAATCACATAAATCATATATCTGCAGTTTTTTTTATATGGATTATGCTGTGAAGCTTAAATAGCTTATTTCTTTCAACTGTACACACATTTAATGAAAATGTTATGAAATTGAGAAATTGAGGTCATATGGAGACACTCTTTAACCGTTTAGTTGTCACGTTCAGTTCTCAGTGAGCTTTGAACATAGTTATTGCTATGTTCCATTATATTGCTAAGCTCCAGAACATAGTTATTAAGCCTCTCTCTGTACCGAAGGCTATGTACCTGTGAGGAAGCTCCTCTTCAGAGTGATCCCGAAAGTAACGGATGAAGAACCTCTCAGCATCCTCGCGCTCTCCATCTGTAACAATGCTCCCGTTGAGGCAACCTACAGAAGGCAACCTGAGGCAAGAGCAAAAAGGAACTTAAGAGTCCTGTAGGAAATGGCTGAAGTAGAAACGTGCAAATGAGACACTTACCGAGCTATCATGAGACTGCGCCTCTCTGTGTTGGTGTAGTTCTGCAGCAGAGGAATGCCCTGCAATCTCACCTCCTCCAGCTTGGGTAGACAATTCAACTTATCTATGTCTTCCCATTGACTGAGACCTACACGTGTATAAGCAATATCAGAGATCGTTGGGTAATTCTCTATATGGGTTAAATTGATTTAACAAATTTGATAGTATATAATAAAAATTTTTTTATTAACATTTATATTTGTATGAAAATACCGGCAGCACTTGGGGAAACTTGAAAAAACACTTGATGACACATTTGCATGACGATTTGTATCATGTTATACAAGTTTGCTTAAAAAAAAATGGCCAGCAAAACAGTGTTGAATAATAATAAAAAAAAAAAAAAAAAAAAAAAAAAAAAAAAAGACTGCGTTCAGTGATAAATATGCAATGTTATCTCTATCATTGTGACACAGAATCCCAGTAATACCACAGCCATGCAATCTGGTTAGGAAGGATGGAGTTACTCTCTCCTGTCAATCAAAGCAACAACAATAACACAATTTTAGATTAATTCCTTTGCCCTGGTATGTTTAGCTGCCCTGTGATGTAGCACGAGCAGAAGTTCCCAAAAAGATGCAGAGTTTGACTTCAGGGGTCTCAGAAACTTTCTTCATCCTTCCTAGTTCCTAGGCGTCATGTAATACTGTAGGTTGCAAATGAATGAGTGGGAATTGGTACAAGGCTCGACTAACATCTAATCACCTGTTTGCAATCAGAGATTGTACTTGCTATAAAACTACCCAGATCTCCGACCTGACAATTTAATATTACCTTAATATCATGTCATCTCTGCAGTGATCAATTAAAAGCTGAAAGCTCTAACATTACAGAAAGAATACATGGTATACTCAGAAACTATCAGAAACTATACCCGAGTTGTGCAGATTGATGCTACGCAAGTTAGGAAAGAGGCGACGAAGATTGTCCTCAGAGTCAAGAATGGAGTTCAGGTGGTTGTTAGCCAAGATGAGCGTGTCGAGAGAGGGGAACATGGTGCCGAACTTGCGCACCTCGCTCCAGTCCTGCAGGTTGTTGTCTGTAATGTGTAGCAGCCGCAGCGACGGACATGGAGTGGCAGACCCCATCACAGTGCTGTACTCGTTAAGGCACAGGAACAGCTCCTCCAATCTAGAGGACACACATGGATGCAGATGAGGGCTTTATTTTTTCACCATCAGACAGAAAAAACAAACAAACAAACAAAAAAACAGTAAGTAGCTACCTGCATAAAGAATATGGTCATCATAAATTGATTGAGAATGATTTCATGCTTGTTGTTTAAGGACCCTGACCTTCAGCAGAAAATCAATCATTTCCAACTGTTTTCAAAGCAGGATGGAAGATAACCTCACAAAAAAATTATTTCTTCAGACATGTATTCTGTACATACATTTACATGTATCAGTCATATATTCTGTACATACATTCCTGAAATACAATAAACAGCAGGAAACATTTATTTTACAGCGGAAAAAAAAATTATATTTGCTCGTTTGGCTGACAGTTTTTTCCAATGCAATTAAGAGCAGTTGAGGGTTAAGGACCTTTCTCCATTAGTGCTGGGTTTTCAACTCTTTCTGATCAGTAGCCCAAAGCCTTAGATACTGAGCCACCATTTATCAAACACAGCTCACTGGGCAGTGACCTAGTAGATCCGGATAGCACAACAAGGTCATATCACCCAATTTTATTAAACAATCTTTAGACCATGCAGTATTCCATGTTGATGAACCTGAGAAGCATTCCTTCTTATTGCTCAGAAAACACTGTTCAACAGCTCGTGTTCATCCCTCATGGAGAGCAGACACATGAAGCCCCTGTTTAAACAGAGCCACTACTGAGACATATGTCTACTCCTCACAGGTATTAAATAAAAATCAACTGGCACCTTGTTGTATGGGCGCACACATTATGAAACATTTCAACACTCATACATCACGTGACCATAGAACCTTGTAACACAGAATCCAATGGCACTGTTGAGATAAAAATTATTTATAGAAGTCCATAAAGCCATAAAACTGCACCCAGGATGACGTTTGAACTGAGACTTAGTTTAGCAGTACATTTTGTTTTAACTAAGGGAGAAAGTAAAGGGGAAAAAAAGGGAAATAAAGAAATGCAATACACTGGGAGTTCTGTAGTGATCTTACTCAGGCATCTCACGTGTGAAGGCATGAACAACATCCCAAGAAACCTGAGTGTTGTTGAGGACGAGGCGGCGCACTCTAGATAAAGCCTCAGCACAGTCGGACTCCAGCGCTGCGTCACTCAGTGGATTTGAGCTAAGGTTCAGGAAGTCCAGGTTCGGAATGTTCATAACAATCTTACTGATCTGAACAGAGGCAAGTGACGTGAGTTAACATTTGACAGTTTAACAGAAACCGTACTGGTTATGTAGTGGCAATGAGTTGGCAGGCTTCACAGTCATGGCCAGTGCAAACAAACAAGATAGCTACCTCATGCCAGTCTTGGAGTTTGTTATGAGATAAATCCAGTTCAACTACATGAGAACAAAAAGCTGCAATCTCTGCTTCATCCCCTGCGTGGCTAATTCCACAGCCATTCAGGACCAGCACACTGGGCAGGTTCAGTCGGTCTGGGAGAGTAAAAAATATATCACCTTGATTCACTTATCTCTAGACTTTATACTAATAATAAGCACTGAAGGAGCTCAGATAACAACACCTTTCATAGGAGATCCCTGATGGCCAGACGGTACAACCACCCCCATGCCAGGGCCCCGGCGATAGGGGAAGTTCTCGGGGCTGTATTTCTCACTGATCACCTGCATAAACGTACGGCCTTCCCCCTCAGGTGCCTCCATGGCCCTGCCCCACACACCCCACCAACCGCTGCTCTGCTGCAATGACAAAACCAATACAGAAATTCTCTTAAAAACGCATGGACTTAACTTATGATATACAGCTCAGTAAGCTTCTTTCTTAGTCATAGGTTCAGATTATAAAATCAGTTTAAAGCATAAACTGAACTAATATACCAGGAAATATGGGCTGTTTCTCATGTTCATTTTTTTGTCCGGCTACAGTTCTTAACAAAACCTATAATGACAGAAACAATCTTACCTGTCGTAATGTGCAGAACTACAAATCAGTAACGCCCTGAAGAGGCCGGCCACTCACGAAGGACCAAGCGTCTCCTGAAAAGCCGCTCTGCTCACTGTGCTTCAAAGGTGCAATTAGATATAAGGGGAGGGACTGTAGGAACTCCTGGAAAACAATCACGGGATCAGTCTTCCCAAAAGACATGTCCAAATAAGAAACAAATTTCAGCCTACAGTCACGGGGAAAAAGAACTTACACCTGCCTTCAATTTTACGTTTTTATTTATCAGTCCCTAAAGCAATGTTGTAAAGAAGCCCAGGACAAAATACACTGTGTTTTTTAACGTTAAAAACATTTCCATCAATAGTGCTACTGACCCACTTTTCCCATTTCCAGTGCTGGAAGCCAAAGAAAGACTTACAAGTGAAACAACTGAGCAGTTGAGGGGTCTTGCTCAGGGACCCAACGTATTAAACACTGTGCCAGCAATCAGTTACTAACGCTGTTGCTAAGTAACACGAGACAACAAAAGTAACAACGGTATGCTTCAACGCACGCTTTATCAATGCTCAGTAAAAAAAAAAGAAAAGAAAAAAAAAAAGTGTTGTGTCAGTTAACAATATACAACCAGAACATCAAGTACTGTTGACTGAAGTTGATTTTTTTATTTTTATTTTTTTAAATATCAGTATTAACCCAGAAAGGAAATAGACAGAAGTTAGGCAGGACAGTGGCGCAGCCTCAGAGAGTACTCAAAGTTCTCCTCATGTCGACGTGGTGGTAACTCCGGGTTCTCTGATTTCCTCCCAAAACTCCAAATCAGACTGGCATCCTATTAAGAGTGGATTCCTCAGCCTGTCCCTAATGCAGAGGTGTCACCAGAATGTCATGTGTGGGGGGCAGTTAACTCATTTTTAATACCTGTAAAATAGGTGGAAAACCACCACTTACTACTAATACTACTACTACTACTACTCGTACTACTACTAGGCCTAATAGCCTAATAATAATAATAATAATAATAGTAATAGTTTCAACATGTGTACTGTTGGGGGCAAAGTGAACTCTGGGTACATTGTCCTTGCTAGTTGAATGAAGAAGGCGCTGACCGACACGCCCCCTATTCAAACGAACCAATTGGAAAGCAGTGAAGTTTTGACGATTGTACTGTAACCTGATGGAGGATTACAGAGCCCCTGAAGAATACGGATGGAGAAAAAAATGATAACATAACAATAATTAAAGCTACTGTATACACTTTGCACATAGATGATTTTTTTTTTTTATTATTGCCACCTATCTTTTTAGGGATTCTATACAAGACACAAACGGAGCAGCTAGTAAATAGTGGCAAGTCTTGTTTTTTTTTCACAGACAATTTTCTTTGGATGGACAGAGCATACCTCAGGGGGGGGCAGGGCTTGTCCCTGGGGGGGCACTGGGGGGGCATTGGGGGGCCCCAGCCCCCCCCCGTAAACACGCCCCTGCCACTAATGTCCCCAGGATAAGCTCTGAATAATGCACTTATTGAATATGAATGAATGAAAACCTGTACATAACAGAAATATAACCAGGTGTTGTCCTATATTTGTCACATCACTCATCCCTACATCATCTCCATTTGGACTGGACTTCAATTTTTTTGACAGCTTGACATTTAATAAATAAAGAAATAAAAGGAACGCACTGTAGGTTAACAGATGGATCACACACACACACATGTGAAACAGTAGCATTAAGCTAGCAGCTTGTTTCAGGAGCCAGCTAGTGACTGACAACTGAGATAAATTTAGCCAGGTATGCTAACAAGTCTGAAATCCGTACAGGTCTACGTCACAAACACAGGGCCAGATGTTGAAAACTGACCTGCGCGTGCGTGCGCGTGTGCAAAAATATATATCCCCTCCAACTACCAGCGCATTTCAAACAAACATTTCCGAGCCGCCGGAGCTGAGCTTTTATATCAATCACCCGCAGCACGTCGCAGCAGCAGCAAGACCGATACCATACAGCAGAGCACACAAGACAACAATCAAAACACATCTCAGTTAAATGGAACACAAATATATATTTACTGTTATCGCTGACGCGCTGCTCTGCTCTGCTCTGCTCTTGTTGTGGATGTTGGACCGCTAGACTGAAGCACCTGTACAGGAAGTGACGTCACTGGCAGTCATTTGACACCGTTCTACAAAACTAAAGCTGAATATAATATAATGATAATATACTCTATCTATCTATCTATCTATCTATCTATCTATCTATCTATCTATCTATCTATCTATCTTTTATTATTATTATTATTATTATTATTATTATTATTATTATTATTATTATTATTGTTCTTCTTCTAATTCTTCTTCTTCTTCTTCTTCTTCTTCTTCTTCTTCTTCTACCTATTGTTATTATTATTATTATTATTATTATTATTATTATTATTATTATTATTTTAATATTATTATTATTATTATTATTAGTAGTAGTAGTAGTAGTAGTATTGTGGTTGTTGTTCTTATTCTTATTCTTATTATCATTCTTATTCTACTTCTTCTTGTTGTTTGTTATTATTATTGCTGCAATTGTTATTTTTTATTATTGTTGTTATCATTATTGTTATCATCATCATCATCATCATCATCATTATTATTATTATTATTATTATTATTATTATTATTATTATATTATTGTTGTTGTTGTTTGTTATTATTATTGTTATTATTATTATTATTGTTGTTTGTTATTATTCTTCTTCTTCTTGTTGTTATTATTATTATTGCTATTGTTATTTTTTATTGTTGTTTTTGTTGTTATTATTTTTCTTATCATTCTTATTCTTATTATCATTCTTTTTATTATTATTATTGTTTTGCTATTATTATTGTTATTATTATTATTATTATTGTTGTTGTTGTTGTTTGTTATTATTATAATTGTTGTTGTTCATCTTCTTCTAATTATTATTATTATTATTATTATTATTATTATTTTCTCATAAATTCATTTGAGTGGCCATATTGCGTTTATTGAGAAAATCAGACTTAGTCCAATTTTTTTTATTATTTAAAAAAAAAAAATTGTGAAAATGTTACTATAAAAAATCTGATTTGTCAGCAAGATTAATAACGCTCCTATCGAACTGTTATTATCTTAAAGATGCACTGACCTGCACTGACACACAGGTGGAGCTCTTCACATCAATACTGTATTTGCCAGAAACATTTTGCAATGATCTGTTTGGTACAGTAACTTCTTGTAATGTGTGACTGTCTCCATCTGCTGACTTTACAGGTGCTAGAGCCATCTGAGCTGAAAACTTTAGTGGAGCCAAAACTTTAAGAAACTTAAAACTGTATCATGATTTAAAGAGAAGGAATATTTGCAAGAAGGAATATCTGCAACCCTTTAATGGCCCTTTGTAACCCTTTAATGGCCACGCCAAGGAAAAAGCAATGAAAAAAAATTCTTTAACAAATTTTTATTTATTTATTTATTTATTTATTTGTATTTTTTATATACCAAATGATTGAGATTTCCTTTTATGGCATAACTCTGAAAACAAAATGTGCTCTTTGAAATAGCTGAGCAAAACATTAAAGAACAAAATTTTTACATGCTCCTAGGCTAAACACAATCAGATTCAAATTTTCACATTTTCTTTTAGGTCAGGGCTTTGTGCTGGCCACTCCAATACTTTCACTCCGTTTTTAAGCCATTTTAGGTGGAGGCATGCGGAACACTGTCCTTTGTGACCATGTTTTAACTTTCTGACTAATGTCTTGAGGTGTTACTTCAGCATTTTTAGATAATCCTCCTTCCTCATGAGGCACTTATGTTTTTTTTTTTTTTTAAAGGCACCAGTTTACTTTTCCAGCTAAACAACCTCATGTTGATGCTCGCACCACCATGCTTCACAGATGGGATGGTGTCCTTCACATTAAAAGCCTTACCCTGTTTTCTCCATAAACATCACTGGTCATTAGAGCAAACAGTTAAATTCTGTGTTTCCAGTGCCAGTCTTGGAAATGCCTGACTTCATTGCAAGACCATTTTATGTCATGGCAATATAGGACACTTTTAATGGTGGATGTACAGTATACACTTTGTTACACAAAGTTGCTTTGTTGCTGTCCTGGGATTCAGTTGAACTTTTCAGATAAAAGTTTGTTCTTACCTGGGAGTTAATTTGTGTATCCTTTCTGAATGATGCAGCGTCTTACTTAATGAGGTGCTGATTAAGTGATCACCTAACCCATATCTTATTTAACAAGGGGAAGTATAAAAAACACTGATGTCGTCATCACTATCCTTTTGCTATAAGACCTGTTTGGATGGCAAAACATTGCTAGTAGTACCCTAAACTTAATTTAATTTAAAAATATTTATTTATCATGCCAAAAGAGTTAAAAGGAAAATTTTAGTTGGAAAAAGAAGGATTCAATTCTGGCCAAGAATGGCAAATGGAAGCTGGAGTTAAGTGTACAGCATGGACGGTTCAAAACAGGCTCCTCTGTGTGGGGTTGAAGCCATAAAAAGCTAGAAAAAAGCCCTCCATCAGTGAGAAGCAAATTAGAGCCAGACTGAAGTTTGCTAAAGAACATAAGGATTGGACTGTAGAGGACTGGAGAAAAGTCATCTTCTCTGATGAGTCCAATTTTCAGCTTTTCCCATCATCTGGTTGTCTAATGCAGAGACCTTGAGAGGCCTACAAGCCACAGTCTCTCGCACCTACTGTGAAATTTGTTGGAGGATTGGTGATGATCTGGGGGGGGTATCAGCATGGCTGGAATTAGGCAGATTTTTGTTTAAGGTCAAATGAATCAAGCCATGTACATGGTTTCTCTGAAAGAAAACTTGCTTCTTTCATATTTTAGGTTCTTCTAAGTAGCCAGTGTTTACCTGATGACACCTGTGCACATTATTGCCATTATCCTAACCAGCCTCATGAGGCAGTCACCTGGAATACTTTTCAATTAAGAAAAATTCCTTATCAACAGTTCATGGAATTGCTTGCCTTCTTAATGCTTTCGAGGCCATCAAACAGTAAATAGTAAAGGAGAACAATACAGTAAATAGCCCTATTTGGCATCTGTAATAATCCAAATTATGTGAAGAACCATTCAGCTAAGTAAAGAGAAATGACAGTCCATCATAACATGAAGTCTTAAACGAAACAAAACAATAAAACCACACAGAATTAGATGGTGTGTCCGTATTTCTGACTGATAATGCATGTGCAATATTAATGATTTAAAGTTGAAATATAGTTAAACTAGAGGTGTGGTTAATATTATCTTAAAACATCATTGTGATGCTGAGATATGTTCAGTTGTGTTCAACATGCAAACGTTCAAACTTGTGTTCTTGCTGTCTTTAGTCACACTTTTTACTTCCGGTAAACATATACAAAGTGATTTACATTTATTCAGAAATCTTCACCTTAACTGAGGTAAATAATATTATATTATAGTAATAGCCAGACTAGGCTTTTGTAGTCCTGTTGAATTTTGCTTTCTTTGTTACGCTATGCAGCTTTGTCTAGCTATTCATCCCTGCTTGAAGTTTTCCACATTTTGTAGTGTTAAAATCCTTGACCTGAAATGGATTAATTTAGATTATATGTCAATATATCATAAATATTTGGCTCATTATGGCTAATTAGATTTAACCCCCACTGTCAAGAGATATGCAATGCAAAAAAAAATCCATTAAAAGTCAATCACAACAGCAACACAATATATATTTGATATTTCAGCAACAAAAGGTCTCAGGCATGATAAAAACCAGCACGATTGATTTGAGGACATCTTTAATGCAGATCTTGGAGCTTACAGACAGGGGGAGGTGTACTCCGTCTCAGACTGGTCATCTAAACGAAAGAATCAGTAAGTTGAATTAATAAGGTCACAATAAGAGTGTGTACATCACACAACACAGGAAAATCTTACTTGTTTGGTAGTAATCATAAACTTTGATCACAGCCGGCTTGAGATTCCTCACAGGAAGCATCTGTTTCATGGGCAGCTCATAGTTGATAGGAATATTCCTTTGGAGCTGTTAGACATTTAACAGACATCATATTAAAAAACAAAGTACATCACTGCGTGCAAGATAGCATACTTTTTTTGTTTTTTTTAATATTATTTTATTATTTATTTATTATTATTTATTATTATTATTTTTATATACTATTTTTTTTTTTGAATATACATAATTTGTACAACAATATTGGTAATAACTAATGTTATATAAAGATTCTAAAGCTGCTTTCTCCCCTTACCTCTTTTACATACATGATAATATGGTCATCTTTAGAATCAACTCGTTCCACCAAAATCTGTAATTTCAGCTGAGAAAACACATATTTTTTTGCTATATAAAATGAATAACTGAACAGCATATACAGTATAAAGGCACACTATTTATGTATAGAAACACAGTTTGTTTAGCACCAGTATTTTATTTTTACAGCACAATGATTCTCCTTACTTCACCAGGATCCGCTGTGAACCCTGATAAGAGTTTTATGTCCACAATGACCATATTAGTGCTGCTTAATATCCCTTTATATCTGAAAATTTAAGCAAACAAGCAAACAAATGAAAAGCAAAGGTAGTTAGTAACAATAAAAGGTCATTAATTTTTTTGTCATTAATTTTAAGAAATCTGGCAATAAATGTACTGCTTTTCTGCCCAGTTGATCCTGTCTCACCAAGCAGATTTAACTTAGCCTTAACCCTAATGTAATGACCAAACCTAAAGCCAAACATTCTCTAAAATTCTTAGTGGGAAATCCTCTGTGACTAGTACAAATGCACCATTAAGAAAAAGCCAAATTGAGCCTGAAGAGGCAAATCAACTGCTTTGCTGCTTTTTTGCAACAAAACATAAGTGAATTGTATACAAATGATCAGTTTTTTACCAAAAGGTTGAAGCAGTGCCATGTCATCAAGGCACGTTGGAAAAGCGGAAGCGGAACATTGGTGTCTTGTTGCCTCACAGCAAGAAGGGTCTGGATTCTAACCTCACTGCTGACTAGGGCCTCCCCATGCCAGAGTGGGTTTCCTCTGGGTGCTCCAGTTTCCTCCCACAGTCCAAAGACATGCAGATTAGATCAACTGGCTACTCTAAATTGCCCATAGGTGTGAATGTGAGTTTGAATGGTTGTTTGTCTTTGTGTTAGCTCTTCAATAGATTGGTGACCTGTCCTGGACGTACCCTGCCACTTGCCCGAAGTCAGCAGGGATTGGCTCCATTTTTGGAAAGATATACATGGATGGATGTAAAATATATACATGGATGGACAGATCATTTATAGAGATAACCTATTGTGCATGTTTCTAAAACCAGACATTATTTAAATTACAATCAACACAAAAGGTTCTGCCTTTGACTGTCTTTGGAGAAGACTAGAGAAATTGCATCGCATATGAGGGCTCGTCCTATAGGTTGTCTTTTAAAACTTTGGTGAAAATTGGGCCAAAGTTGAATTTTAATAATTTTATTGCACATTAAGGTGTGGTATTTGCATCACTGATGACTGATGGATTGTACAGACAAAGCTGTCTCCTCAAAGCAGAGGGCTGTGTCGAAATGTTAGTCTATTTTGATTCAGGATGGTCTGTACTATGACTCTGGAAGCTCCGGTCCTGCCTCTTGAAGGAACAGTAAAGAAGATAAGCCTGCATCAGGGAAAGTGTTGAATTTTCTGGCAAAGGATTAGCCCAAGAGCCATTAACTGTCTTACTGTGTTACTGTACTTAACCTGCCCTGGAGCAAGTCAGCTGCTTCAGCAGAAGTTTCCATGCTGATAAAAGGAAGCCCAGGGTAAAATAAAACTAAAGTCAAAGATGGCCAGCTAACTAATAAATCCTGCTTGATGAGACAGACCACAGTATCCAGTTCTACAATGGAAATGGCAGGCACAAATCAAGGTGCTTGATCCATAATATAATGTACAGTTTTGATGCAGCTGCAATAAGTTATTTGTTGATTGTTCTGTGCTTACAAAATATTACTGATTGTGTAATATTTACATGGTTTCTTTTATATAATTACACTGAACTGATGAAAAAAAGGACTACTTAAAGTCTGTTTCCAAATCAGTCACTAGTTCTTAGGTCAAGGTTTAAAGACATTCATTCTTACATGACAGTGAACTTGAGGGACAAGGTGTCTCCAAATGATTTCGTGCAGTTTCCCTCAGTCGTAGCTGTGATGCTCAGTGTACTGGTTTCAGTGGGTGTGGGAACATTGTAGAAAAGTGCTGTCTGCAAGCGGCATTAATAGAAATCAGGAAGCAGTCATGAACAGACAATGTGTCTCTTAAGGCACAATAGTGTATATCAGTCTCCCCTTTCTGTCTGAATTAGACGAGGGGAATCTGATGTGGTCTTCTGCTCTTGTAGGCCATCAACCACGATGTTATGGATTCAGATTTGTTTCTGTATAATTTCTAAAGAATTTGTAAAGAATGTTTCTTTAGGTTGCTATATGCTTCCTATCATCTTCTATCAGTCTAGCTATTCTCTCCTGACCTGCAGACCTGAAGTTCACTGGAGGATTTTTGGTTTTCATACCTATTGATAGAGACTTTGAAGGGAAACAAAAAGACTCAAGTCGCCAAATGCCTTAAATGTAAATGTTCATTTGCAGAGTGTAATTCACTTTTACACCACTGTCTTAAATGCAAATCTCATTTTGCTAACACAGCCAAACATCAAGCAAGTGCAACACCACAAGACATTGCAAGGCAGCTACCATATTCCCTGCTAGTCCAACAGAAAAAATACTGCAAGACAGATAATGACTTGGCCTTCTATCTCTCTTAGTTCTTGGAAAGGAATAAAAACCAATCCAAGATTTATTCTTGTCTGGTCTCTTGCTCTGCCAATGGATAAGTGGTATTGAAAAAGAAAGAATGAATGAATATGTAACATGACTTGATGGAGAACTGCACATTCAATTTTGCACTCGTACAATGACAATATAGGTATTTATACTCATATTTGTAATTGATATTTTGTCTGAATTTGAATTTAGTCTAACATGATTCATATGAAGTTTCAGTACTGTGATGTACCTGGAAATCAGGCTGAAAGGCACCAAAACAGCCATTCAGACATAAGACTTCCTCAAATGTAAGAAACTGTTGAACTTTTTATAAATAATAAATCTTGAACATGAAACTTTTTAAAAGGGGGTTTTAAAGACCTAAAATTTATTACCAATTTTTATTATTACTCCTACCCTTTACAGAAAACTAAGGGAGACTGCTTTTTGAACTTTATACTTAGTCTACTTATTGGACAAACAACAACAATGCAAGTATTATGCTTCTGCGGCAAGGCCTGTAAAAACAACAGGGGGTTGAAGATACATCAGGCCAAGAAGGGGTGCAAGACAGGGGAGGTGGCGACACAGCACTCAGAAGTAGCTTCTGGTGAGACGACGGAGGAGCTAGGCCCAGAGACAAACTACAGTGCATCAACTGTCAGCACTCCACTCAGAACCCTCAAGAGTCATTATTTGCCACTAGCGAAGGGAGCCTCCAAAGACAATTAGTACCAGTTGGGCAGGGTGGTGCCCTGATGGCCTATCCATTGATTCAATGGCCCCAGTCCTCAAAGAAAGTTGAGTGGAATCAGTTTGGAGAGTATGTGGACCAGATCTTTGAGGGAATGGCCAAGGGAGAGGTGGAACGACGGCTGAAGACAATGATACACTCACAGTCACTATTGAAGCTGAGCGGTTTGGGATAAAGGAGGCCAAGTCCTCAGTATCAGCCTATGTTCCAAATCACAGAGCAAGATCAGGGAAAAACTCAAGGCACTTGAGGGGAGAGAAGGGAGGTTTGTCAGAACCATTGCGTACAATCTTGAGGAAAGAATTATTGACTTTGCGGAGAGCAGAAAATCACAGGAGGAGGCATAAGGAGAGGGCAAGGAGGAGAGCTGAATTCCTGGCCAACCGCTACAAGCTGACCAAGAAGCTCCTAGGTCAGAATAGGTCAGGCCATCTGACCTGTTCAAAAGAGGCTATCGACAGCCACTTGAAGAACATCTATGGTGACAGTAGGAGGGATCAACCACTGGTAGCATGCAAGGCTCTCATATCTCTGTATATGTATATGTTGTACACTAAAAAATGTATACTTTTAATATTTCAATACACTTTGCAATTATACTTTGAAATTTGGAATACTGAGTCAGATTTTTCGGATTTAGAATGGGCTCAGTATCAGTGTTGTTTTCGTCAACGAAAATTATGACGAAATATCGTCGTCAACGAACATTTATCACGTGATGAAAACGAGACGAGACGAAACGTAAATGCTGGTCATGTGACAATAACTATAACGAAATATATCATGTAATACTGTTGACGAATAATAACGAGACTAAATGTGGTTTACAAAATAAAAAC